>JAOBAT010074290.1:0-21025 GCA_026413305.1 Hydrozoanthus tunicans | reverse complement strand
CCCCACAGGGAAACCCTTAAGGCCTTTATCCCCACAGGGAAACCCTTAGTGCCTTTATCCACACAGGGAAACCCTTAGTGCCATTATCCCCACAGGGAAACTCTTAGTGCCTTTATCCACACAGGGAAACCCATAGTGCAATTATCCCCACAGGGAAACCCTTAGTGCCATTATTTCCACAGGGAAACCCATAGTCCAATTATCCTCACAGCTAAACCCATAGTGCCATTATTATCCCCAGCAGGGAAACCCTTAGTGCCATTATCCCCACAGGGAAACCCATAGTGCAATTATCCCCACAGGGAAACCCTTAAGGCCTTTATCCCCACAGGGAAACCCTTAGTGCCTTTATCCACACAGGGAAACCCTTAAGGCCTTTATCACCACAGGGAAACCCTTAGTGCCATTATTTCCACAGGGAAACCCATAGTCCAATTATCCTCACAGCTAAACCCATAGTGCCATTATTATCCCCAGCAGGGAAACCCTTAGCGCCATTATCTCCACAGGGAAACCCATAATACCATTATCATTCAGGGAAACCCTTAGTGCCTTTATCCCCACAGGGAAACCCTTAGTGCCATTATTATCCCCACAGGGAAACCCATAGTGCCATTATTATCCCCAGCAGGGAAACCCATAGTGCCTTTATCCCCATAGGGAAACCCATAGTGCCATTATTATCCCCACAGGGAAACCCATAGTTCCTTTATATTAGCTTTCCTTGTTGAAAATCGTTCCTGAAGATGACAACAAACACAAAAAAAAGATTATAAAATGCATGACTACGAAAATTTTTGAAATTGATAATTTGTGAATATTTAAAAAATTATTGCAAAACCTGAGCTTCGAGGAATTCGAACAAACTTCTAAATCCTTATAATATCTTGGAGTATTGCGGTTCTATCTTACCAAAACTAAACCCAGGGCTGTGTTGTCCAAGGGCTGATTAATTAACTTTGACCCTGGGTTAAGCCAAAATTCTGACCAAGCAGTAATTCTTTTGCAAGGGTAACTTTACGGCTTATAAAATGCTTTTTAGATTTCCACGAAAAAAAAAATTATCAATTGCAAAATTATACCTCAAATCAGTCTCAGTAAGATTGGAATTAAAAATCCAGGTTAAAAACAATGAATGCAGAGTTATTACGAGATATTATAAACTATTTTTTTCTGGCTAGAAATGCTGCGCGACGCTGAAATGCCGAAGTATTCGAAAAAGATAACTTTGGAACGGTAGCAGACATCTTAATGATAACATGAACTACATTTGCATAAAAGTTAAGGGTTAGCTATTCGAAGGTTTCATTTGTTTTCAACAAAAGAGTATTCATTGATCAATGAGTTTCACAATGTTTGATATTTCTCAAGCCTTTTTTAGTTCTGTGTATAACACGCGACCGAAATGACAGATACAACATAAATTTAGTCTGTGTAAATATTTTCGAAACATCTCCTCAAGAGCTCGACATTTCTTTCAAGGGGTGGCGACGTGTAGTCTGGGACTTTTGTGATCATAAGAGATTTTGGTAAATAAACCTCTGTTTTTTTCAGAATTTGACTGCTTTTCAGATACGATGTTTCCCTTTTTAGCACGACGCAGACTTAAATCTTATGTACTTATGTGCGATTATTTACAACTAATCCATTTTATTAAGTTCCTACTGTTTGTACTTTTTATAAGTTTACTGAAAATGTTTTGTTTTTATCTTAAAGAAAGATTTTAAACTTGACTTTACGGTGTTCGCTTATCACGAGAGTCGGAAATTGTGCTAAAGTCCACCCATTTCACTAATTTCGCAATTTTTTTTTCACTCACCGAGTGTGATATCCGTCTCATGGCCGAAAGTATATGCCATGTATTTCAACACCACATCTGTATGGTACTGATGTCTGCAAGATATTTTGAGCATATATACTAACCCGAGGTTTCTTTTTTTTTCTTCCTCGCTCACTTCCTTCCGCTTCAGAGCTTAGCCTTTCGCCTTTAACGAGTTAAAGAATTCATTGGTAATTAGCCGCGGCTTGAGATAAAAGCATATATTTACTAAACTAGATTTTCTTTTCCTGAGCAGCATATAAAATCCAAAATAATCGACTTTTGATTTGGTTTTTACTTCATTGCCGCTTTTTTATACGTGAGAAAAAAAAAGACCTATTCTTGTTGTATTTGGTGGATCTTATATACCCATGTTTAACATTACACTTACATAACGAACTCCCTCTCTAAAACTTGTAACAAATCTCAGTTTATATAAATGCTTTTCATTTTTAAAGAACTAGCTTTAACTTTAAGTTTTCTTTTGAACATTTAAGATGCTAGAGTTTCGCCTTTTTTATCAGCTTTCAAAATAAGCAACTTTAGTGTCAAGCTGTTTGCACAGCTATCCAGCTGTTTTTGTCTTTCAAAGTTTTAAGAATTGAGTAATCTTTCCATTTGCAACACTCAGTCTCAAATCCCATCATGACCATGGTGTATTAACTGTAATCACTTTTGGTTGGACAGCTTGTCTGATGACCTATGACCGGCACAATCGTAACTCGGATGGTAAAAATCATACTGTAATAGTGTTTAGACTGGCATCTTCTTGCCCGCAAAGTTTCGTTTTAACAAATGCGATTTAAACACTGCTTTTTATGTTGTACAGCGACAGACACAACACGTACCCATTAGAAGTCACTTCAGAGTAGTTCATGGACATTAAGAAGGTTAAATATTTGATACCTTAGATAGACCGCCTTTTTAGTTGAGTTCCTCGGGCCAAAATAAAAGCTAGATCAACTGATCATTTCAAGTCAACTTCGTCCTTGCATTTCATAATTTATGCAAAGATATTTCAAAATCAAATTTGATATTTGCTGACATCGTTCATTTGAAGACACTTTCCAAATAATAGTTTAATACAAAGCCTCTTTTATGCAATACCGCATATCTCGAAGTGTTTAAAAAATTTCTTTTGTAGCTTTGGTTCTGAGTAGAAAAGGTTGCTTGCACGTAACCTTATCGTCTCTACTACCGCAACTAAAATGTTAACTTTTTCAAAGTTTTTTAAATGAAAAAATGGACTTTTAATTGCTTTTGCCCAAAATAATTATACCTGCTGGATTGAAATCTTAGAGCGCTTATGTTGAAGTCTCTTTCATGCAAGTCGTGACGCCGGGTTGACATAATGTGCAGAATAAACAAACACTTTTATGTCACGTCCGCGCCAAATGCTTAAACCATACTTTTGCTATCACAGTTTAAGCAAAGACTTTTTGCAAATCTAAAAAACGAGTTTAGGCAAAAGTTAGACCACAGCATGGTCTTCCCCATGTCAGCTCTCACAGTTTTGCGGTTTTCAGTTTTGAGTGGGGAGACAAGAGATTTTTTGCCCCTCCCATCCGTCTGTCAATCAATGAAGTTTTATTTGAATTTTGTAATGAAAAGTCAGCATTGCATGCACTGCATGGAGGTGTAATAAAACAATCCTTTCTGATATAAAAAATAATTCTCGACGCCTTATGTTTCTGGGTGAGATTAAATGGACTGTCACCGGCCTGCGCTTTCTCTCCAAGGGAAATCTGTGCCTGTCATTTTCTCAGCAAGAAAATCAATTTCGCCCTAGGCAAACTTAACTTGGTAATATGATATTTACTTAAAATGTCCATGAAAAATAACCCGAAAATTCATTTCAGTTGTAGCCTGCTTGGCACCGCCGATGATAAGGTATTTGGCAGCTTTCCTGATAGCCTGACTCTGATTGGTCTCTTAGCCGTCTATAATTAGAGCTACCAGTTCTCGGCACGTGACACTTGTCCTGTCACACATGTCTTTACGTATATCAAACCCAACAGCACTCAGCAGGAGTTTGCTAAAATATTGGCTTGCAAAAATTGTCGCTCCTCAATTGGCGGTTATCTTGGTAGAGCTCGCTCAGAAATACCGTCACTTAGTTTTTGCGATTGACAACCAAAATATGGTAACTATACCCGAAAGAGACCCCAGCCGGACAAATATCAAAAGCAAGCGAATAACGACGCTTCCGAACTCCTTACAGATTTCAAGCCCGCTTAAATTTGTGGCCACAACTAGCGCGGACAACACAGTCGAGATGAATTACACAAAGTGGCTTGGTTCGCTCGCCAGCGACTCCGCGAAAAGGGAAGAAAAACTTCATGACAGTGAAAGAATCAAGCGACCAATGAATGCTTTCATGGTTTGGGCGCAAGTGGAGAGACGAAGACTAGCGGACGCAAATCCAGAGCTTCATAATGCTGAGCTGAGTAAAATTTTGGGCCAATCTTGGCGTGCGCTGACAGTCACCCAGAAAAAGCCTTACATCGAGGAAGCAGAGCGGCTTCGCATTCAACACATGCAGGATTATCCCGACTATAAGTACAGACCGCGGCGTCGCCGGCATCCGAAAAGGGTTTGCAAGCGAGTCTCGCAGACAAATTCAACTAGCTCATTGCTTCAAGGATCTCAGGCTGCAAAAGAAACGGCAGCTCTTTTCACAAGTGAATCAGCCCGTTACTCTCCTATACCAAGTCCACCGATGCCAAATTCGCCGCCTGAACAAGTTCACTTCAACCAAACCTTGCTCTTTCCAGTCACACAAACCGTTCCAGAGGTAAACTTGCCAACCCCTGAACCAAGTCCAAACGTGTTGGACCTACAGAATGTATTTAACTTTCCCACCACTCCAGAAGAACTTCAAAACATTTTGATGAATGCGTTGCCAAAACTGCACAACGATGAACTGCACTCAAATTTCACAAGCAATTGCGTTGCAGGTCAGCAAAGTGCCTCCGATACGCAATTCGTTCAGTTGTCGAACAATAATGTTCAACCTCAATCAAATGTATTCCAGGCTCGCAATCAAGGACAAACGGCGTCATTTTCTGAACAAGTTATTCAAAGTGAAAACGCAAATAGTCTACCGGCATCAAACGAACAGGAAAGTCCTCAGCCGGTGTCGTTCGCACAGCTTACAGAACTTTACTACTTGGAGGAGTTTGACCGCAACGAGTTTGATCAATATCTTGATGGCACAGAAGCAAGTTTTCTTGAAGCAGTGTAATGGTTTTAATCTCTCTTAAAACGATTTTGAGCGAGGCGAAATGCACGTACCTTCGCGCCTCAATGTGTAGTTTGGGACGCAGTGTAGTGTTTTGGGAATACAACTTCAAATTAGCATTGATTTGCGTAAACGAACATTTGGTAGTATTTTGTTTACCCCGGTGTGTTACACAACTCCGTATTTGAAAGATTTAAGAAGGTTACAGAATACGTGTACAATACAGTTTCTATAGATACAGCTAAATTATTTTTTAAAGCTCGACTTTTGTCGTTTTCGTTAAGATTTATTGGAGTAAGTTTCCTAAGAAAACTACGAAATCAGATCGTTTGATACTACTGGAGTGTGTTTGTTCTTGATGTTTTAGTACATGACCTGTATATAGCTGTTGAAAATAGGTTGTTGGCGAATGTCAAAATTTTGTAAATTGTTTAGTTTCGCTTTCGACAATTTAAAAAAAACGGTGCAATATTAATTTGTGATTTGAAAGATGTTAAGAAAAAGTTTATTTTATCTCGGCAATAGCAGATTATCAGATTGTGTACAGAAGTTTGGGGAGTGTAAATAAAGATTTGGTTTGACTTGAATTTGTGTTTTTGTTGTTTGAACATTCAAGGAAGGATATCTCACAGGTGACCTCGAGCAGGCTAACGTTCCAGCCATGTTTTGGCTGAAAACCCAGGTTTTAAGACTGCAGCCATTGCTGAAAGAAATTAACCAGTTCGTGCAGAAATTCATACTCGTTCTTGTCAACAGCTGTCTTTTTGACAAGGCTCGTAGATCAAGTTCTTTTCAAAGTTTACATTTCAAAACGCCCCAAGACCTCGAACGATTTGGCCGGCTTTGATCAATTCAACCATGCTCATAGTGTAAACTTATGAACGAGTAACTGTTCATACAATGCGACTGTCTTCTATGCGACTCGTTTGTCCTGAAACATTCAATTCTCTAGACGAACTCATGTGTAGTTGCAGCTGACATGTGGTAGGCCATCCTAGCTGATTTTTAATCAAGAAAATTTGGTGCTTGTAAGTTAATTCCTCAATTAAAGCTTTACAATTTCTGTACAGTAAGCGAGCGCTCAAAGGAATCATTCAGGATTTGCATTTTGGACCAGCTAACAAAAAAACATTGGGGAAACCCCGTCTTCTGAAAATCTCAAGTGGCAAGCATCCGCTCAATATAACTAAGTGATATGTTGTACTTATCTTCACCGGAAACGAAACTTGTTCGAACATTAGAGAGAACAAAGGGCCTTGATTTGTGATAATTATTCATAGTTGTGAAGTGTCTGAAAGGTGTCAATCACTCATGTGATTCCTCTTTACACATGTTACAAATCTCGGCTGCCAAATTAACTCCGCGTGTCTCGAGCGAGGATGACCCGCCTGATCCGATACAGAACCGGAACGACTGTTCAGTCGTGATGCTTCAAATTAACCACTTTTTGGACAAGAGACAAACGCATTTGCGTAATACGGTCTTTTGACTTCCGCCTGCACTTCATTCGCCTTAATTGCTTTTCTGACTCATGTCCGAAGAAAAACGGAAACATGTTACAAATGTTAGCAAGCGAACAAAGGAAATTAGCCAACACGAGTATATTTTAGTTTTAGTTACGGACAAAAATTGCCGAAGCCAGATATTTGTCAGACAGATATTAAGCTGCGGTTTACGATATGAGAGAGCCAAACTGCACCAAACATACGTTATGAGGTTTTATCGTAAATTCAGGTCAAGGTCTCAGTCATGCCGAGACCTTATTTGTACACCGTGGCAAAAGTGGTTCATAGAACTATACCACAACTTAACATACAACATCCCGCCTTTGACCCCTGAGATAATAAACATTTATCGCGAAAACTATCGGTAATTTATACTTCTGACTATTTCTCATTTTAAAATATGTTGAAGCAAGGAGGAAAAAAGTAGTTGCATGGTCCGTTTAAGTAGGGTTGTTGGATGGCCTGTGCAATCAAAATTTTCGGTGATCGATTGCGCATGATAACTTTGTGCTCGCGCGCACGCTAGAAAATACTTAAGAAGTCCATTCGCGCATCAAAACCCGCACAAAATGTCACTTTTAAAGGTTTAAAAGAGAATTAACAGCACAGACTTGCTTCTTTCTAGATAATGTAAAGACTCCGTTAATTCCTAAGCCTAAATAGTAAATTCTCAGCCTCTGTGTCGGTACTAACAACGCTATTTAGTCCATCATAAGTGAGGAAAGTCATTATAGTTTTTAAATTAGTGTCGTCTGCCTTTTATAGGAGTCGATTCAACTAAATACATGCCTAATTGATTGCACGATATTTCAAACTGTAAATACACATCTTGTAGCGAGATATAAACGATTGCCATTCTATACAGTTGTATATTGCATGGCCATGTTATCTGAATTTTTGGCTTTGGAATTTTTTTACAGTGCGGTTTTCAAGGGAGGATCGAATACCTATTACTGTCAGTTACATCTGTTTTTCCCAAACTATTAATTGCAGGTTTTTGTGATTACAGCGTCTGTACTGAAAGGCACACGATACTCTTCCGAAATTGTCAAACTGATGAAACCAACGACGAAGACACGGCTACCCAACCGGAAAATAAACCCAAAATGTCAAAGAACACCGAATCGGCGTTTTCTAAAAATTGGTTTTGTCCTATGGCGCACACAGTATGACTAAAGATTGGAAAAAGTTATAGAGTGCCTTAGATTCTAAAAAAAGCTTTAGGATATTAAAGCTAAAGAGAAGTTAAGGTTGAATATGCATCTTGAAAAGTAATTATCCGCTATCGGTTTATCCTACTCATTTCCGTCATTTTGCATGAATTTATTAAGGTGGAAAATTGAAACCACACTTGTATGATTTGCTGTAAAAACGAAGATATTTTGTTATCCCAAATAGAAACTAGAGGTTGTCAGGTCATCCGAAGTTGTGAACTGAGCTCTGCGTGAAACTGTGACAGGGCGTGTTTTTGCTTTCCATTTGAATTCAAATCCTTTTTTGCATAATTTACAGTCGGAAGAACTTGAAAAACAGGCAGCGTTCTCGTTTTCTTAAAGTTTTCCCGTAATTATCTTGTTTACTGATGCAGGAAATGATATGATATATGAGAAAGCATTTTTAGTTGAGCGCAGGATAGATTGGGTCTAGACGCTGGCAGCCCAAGCGAAAATATCTTTATCTAACTCTCCATCCGGTCACAAAATGCTCGCTGGTAAGACAAAACAAGAGTTGAACTTCTAACAAGAGGCAGTCTCGTGTAAAACAAACACTTGACCGAGTAAAAACAGCGTTTCTGTTAGTTTATAGTTTCTAGCTTGAGACTGTTTATAAAGCTAAAATAAAATGTTTTCCGATTCTGTGGTTTCTGATCCGAGCGTAACTTGTCTGATAACACCCAGTTAGCCTTGCATGCCCGCCCGCCCAGCTACGCGCGGACTTGACTTGATCCGCACAACGGGTCATTGTTTGGACTTAAACATTCCATCTTCTTTTATTTGAGTACATTGTTTTTTCCTTTTTTTATGTATTTGTTATCATCTATCGCGCGATCGCAATATCGGCTCCTTTTGTAAAGCATGGTAAGTCAACCCGACCCTAGGTTTTTTCTTAATCTTCAAAGCAATTATGATTTCAACAGACAAGTTCGTATTTCATTTCACTTCCAGTGGTTCTTTCACTAGGATAAGCTTGCATTAACTCCCTAAACATCACTTTCTAACTGCCTTCAGTGTCAGCAACTGTGATTTGTGTCTAGTTTTTTCCTTTAGCTGGCTGCCACTCATACTAACGAACAAATCAGAGTAAATGATGGTCGTCTTTGATAAAATTGGTCGTTAATTTGTTCTTAGTAAAAACAAAATACTGGTCGTAATCTTTTTGTTTTACATTTGTACCACTAATTAGTTGTTGGGTTATTAATCAGTATGGTTCTTTAATTTGTTTTGCATGTAGCTAATTCTTGAATGCATTTACTGTGTAAAATAAACGAAAGTCGACAGTCGAGAGGTGTCAGAATTAAGAACACGAAGGGAACAGATAAGTTGTACGTGATATTATCACTCGAGATAGATTGCACTGATACAATTTGTAAGCGTATCTTTTGTTATCAGTTATCTGAGTTTTTTTGGGTTTGTTTACTGACTCAAACTAATAATTGTGCTTATTTGTGTTCTTCAACCTAAAATAGTTTTAACTGACCACTTGCAGTTTGCAGTGAGATTCTCTTGCATGAATTCAGATCCTTCTAGGATATGTTGAGGTCAGTAACTTACAGCGGTTTTTGTTAGCTCAACTGTATAGCGAAACACATGTCTTGCTATATGAGGCTTAAATGCAGCCAGATATGAAGAGAGACTAAAAGAATGGGAGAGTAAGCTCTTGAGTTCAATATTGGTCTCTTCAGTGCTACATGCAACAATAGACATGTAGCAAACATCATAGCATCTTAGATTCCAAAATATGATATATTATCTAATGCAGCTAGGTCATCTCTCCTCTGAAACCCTGGTCTATTGATAGTTTGCATCTCTTTGGTCACTAATATAGTTTGACAAAGACAAAAATAGCAGCTTGAGGGCCAGTTTTCTATGGTTTATGTAGAAAGTGACGCGTCGCTCTCTTTTGTTATATTAACGAGTTGCGGCTGCGAGACTGAAGTTTGACAAGCTGGAGACGCCAGTTCCTGTTGTATTACTAAGTTCTCCCAATTAGAGCCCATTGACTCATAGTTTTGGAAGAATTTTACTCTTCATCTTTAGCAGTTCGGTTTTTTCAATCATTTTTTCGATTTTCTCACTGCCAAACTACCCATTTTGTATGTGTTATGTAAGGAGAAGCTAGATGTTGATAACCTCCGTGACTGACATACGAGTATGCCTTTTACACAACCATTACCAATGAGCAAAACTTAACCTTAAATAAGTCTCACAAAATAGATCACACTGCAATATGAAAATGGAAAATGAGCACACAAAGAAAAGTGTAGAAGACTGAAAACAAATTCTCCTAAACTGGTAACATGAAAAGTACGGGTTTTAGTTGGGACAATTTAAGCGATGCAGTCATTTGACTTAATTGGGGTTGAAAGGGTAACAGTCATCATAACCACAACCACTACCATTATCATAACCACGAACACTACCATTATCATAACCACGAACACTACCATTATCATAACCACAAACACTAGCATTATCATAACTACAAATATTACCATTATCATAGCCACAAACAATAGAATTACCATAACCACAAACAGTATCATTATCATAACCACAAACACTAGCATTATCATAACCACAAACAGTATCATTATCATAACCATAAACACTAGCATTATCATAACCACAAACAGTACCATAACCACAAACAGTATCATCATAACCACAAACACTACCATTATCATAATCACAAACAGTACCGTTATCATAACCACAAACACTAAAATTACCATAACCACAAACACTACCATTATCATAACCACAAACACTAGCATTATCATAACCACAAACAGTACCATTATCATAACCACAAACACTACCATTATCATACCACAAACAGTACCATAACCATAACCACAAACACTACCATTATCATAAACACAAACACTACCATTATCATAACTACAAATATTACCATAATCATAACCACAAACACTAGAATTACCATAACCGCAAACACTACCATTATCATAACCACAAACACTACCATTATCATAACCACAAACAGTACTGTTATCATAACCACAAACAGTACCATTACCATAACCACAAACAGTAGCATTATCGTAACCACAAACAGTACCATTATCATAACCACAAACAGTACTGTTATCATAACCACAAACAGTACCAATATCATAACCACAAACAGTACCATTATCATAACCACAAACACTAGCATTATCATAACCACAAACAGTACCATTATCATAACCACAAACAGTACCGTTATCATAACCACAAACAGTACCGTTACCATAACCACAAACACTACTATTATCATAACCACAAACACTAGTATTATCATAACCATAAACACTAGTATTATCGTAACCACAAACAGTACCATTATCATAACCACAAACACTAGCATAACCATAACCACAAACTGTATCATTATCATAAACACAAACAGTACCGTTATCATAACCACAAACAGTACCATTATCTTAACCAACATCACCTTTGCCACAAGGAGTCGAGAAGAACTGAATTAATTTTTTCTTAAAAGCAACAAATTGAACTGTTCGACAGAAGCATCCTGGTATAGTTTTGTTTTTTGCATAATTGAGCTTAGAAGTAATTTAAGTAAAAATTTTAAGAGAGTTTTGAAAAGGCTAAGTATATCGTAGCCAATGATTTACGCAATAAAGTTTTTTTCTTGCTGCCTCTGTTTATGTATTAGAGATCAAAAGATGGTAGCTAAGGGGTCGATATTTGAAGAGTGATGTGCAGTTAGATAAACAATAGAAGCAAAGCAAAATTTAATCAAAATTGTTCTCCAACAACCAAAGAGCAATTTTAAAAATATGTTGACTAATTCGAGTTTCTTTGTTGCCTTCTTAGATAGGCTGCTTTTTACGGGAAGATAGCCGTAACAACTGAGACAAGCCAGTGATCTTGTATTCCACTCTCGAGCAATACACATTTTGAGCTTTTTTCACTAACGTTGCTTATTGATATTCCGGAAGAGTGACGAAAATCAAACACGAACAAACACAACCGATAACTCATGGTGTATTGTGGATCGTGTGTGCCGCCTTCATAGTTAAACATATTGTTAATTCACCAGAATGTAATATTGACTGATATTGACTTTTTTCTCCGACTCTCGCGCATTTAACAGAAAATCTCCCACTTTAGTTTTGAAAGCAGCGAGTTTTTCGTATACGCTACCAATTGCACGGACGATAGGCATGTTACTGTATAGTTTGAGGTGTGATGGGCAGTTTAAAGTTTACAGACAAAAAGACAAGCTGAGAGTCTCCCGCGTATAAGTCTGAAATCTCTGAAACGGTTTGGTTCATTAGATGACAACAAAACGAGTAACAATCGAATAGTTAAAATATTGTAAAAGGTTAACTACAGTTGTTGACAAGGAGCCATTTAGAGTTTGCTTCGAACGGGACGCAATTGAGAATTTCACCAGTTCTCTCGAAGGAAACGATCCCTGGAGTCTGACGCAATCTCTCCCCAGTCCATAAACACAAAATCCTTATTACGGCTTCAACCACAACTATCTTTTTAATTTATCGACTCGAAACGATTCAGCAACAGCACTGTGCATAAACTGTAGAGATTAAAGTTAGTTGCCGTAATTAGTTGAGCAGGAATTAACTTAATACCGTTTTTCTTTAACCACGTGAAACCCGCAACAAACATTTTTAGGATAGCTGTTGAAATTGAGTGGTGAAAATTTGATAATCTTAACATGTTATCTTGTCAGTATTTAGCTGGCGAGACGTTTTAGCGTCCACGGTTGAAATATTATCTTTTTAAAATGTTGTTGGCCAAACGATTGAGTAGAGCAAGTTGACACTTACATCTTTTTTTTTCTTTTTAAATTTTTTTTGCTTAGAAAATGCCCTAAGTATAAAATAGTCGACAGCAGAAATAAGAGTTTGCTTCAATCAACTGCTCGGTTAGTGTGCCATTACGACATTAAGGAAGGCCTATTAAATGACTATAACTTATCGTGCCCCCGGGTAGCACAGAGCAAACTAATGAACAGTCAATCTGCTTCTTGTCATCTCTTGATCTCTCGAGTAAGCGTAGGATTTTTACAAATCGTGAGTTTCCGGTATCAGAAGTTACCTTAAACTCGTGCTCCAACACAAGCTGAAGGTTCTAGAGAAGTGTATTCCGGAATTTCACGAGCAAAACCGAACATTTTACAAGATCTTTTGTACAAACTTGGTATCAAGCCTTCGTTTTGGTCTCATGCTGTGGCAACCGACCAAAAACAGTGGTTAAACCCGAGTTTCAGCTGTTTTAGTTGATGGTGGTGAAAGGCCGGAAGGATTTTACTCTTTGCGGTCGGGGGCTTTGCGCTGTGCTAGAGTTGAAAACAATCGGATAACAGATTTTGCTCAAGCCGTTTGACACTTCCTTTCTAAAGTACGGAAAAGGCGATTTCTTGTTACGCTCTAGGCATTTCATGATGGTTCTCTGTGGTGAGAGAAAAGCTAAATCACGGGCGTAGTCAAAGGAAACGATTAGGGGCTTGTTTCCTTTGCGGTTTCTATATTTCAACACTACGTTCTCCTCGCCTGACACGTAGAAACTATAGCCTTTGCATGTTGACTACAGTAGATAACTCCGACACAACAAAATGCTGAATGGGCGCCGGGTATATCACCTTGTTACATAGCGGGCTAATTAACCAGGCTCTTAATTATCCACTATTCTTTCAGCCTAAACAATGAACTGACTGAAATATTGCTTGTTTATTTAAACCTGTACTTATTTCATTTGCTTATATCGTTTGTCTAGAAGAGTCTCTTGGTATAATGATATTGGACAATGTCACACAAAATTGCGCGTTGTGGAATCGTGTTTTGGTCGAGAAACACAAAATGAACAAATCATTATGTGATTCCATCTGGTGGTGTACGTTTTGGTACCTCGGTCCCAGGGCTTCTCTGTGGACCAAACGTCAGGGTAAGTCCTGGTAGTGATTTCATTGAACAGTGCAAGGTCGGCCAGTCTGTAAAAGAAACATTGATTGATTCAGAGCGATGTAGTTTTGAATGCTATTATAATAAACGTTGTTATATCTTTGAATAAACTAAAAAAAACAGTAACAGGTCGTGTATATGTAAATAAAGGTGTCCTTGGGTAACGGCTGCCAGTCCAGTCCTTGCAGTTGAATGGGTTTACAACGTGCGTTCTGACGAACACTTTGACTGACGTGTCTGTGGTATGCCTCAGTCCCTCCTATTGGCCCATGTTTTGTTCTTTTGGATACGCGTTATCTACCCTTGGTACAATTGTGCTAAAAGTTGCGAAACGAAGCTCAAAAACAGGAAAAGAAGTTAAAGTGTTACTAAATAAACGTATATTGAATATAGTTAAGACAAAAGTACACTTGTATTTTTAAAATATCTCGCAGTATTCAGCCTTGTATTTTCACTTTTACGAAGACAAATGTGCCAATTAAAGGCTAAAACTGTAAAGGAGTATGTCAACACCAACATCACTATTTCCTTGGTTGTTTAAAAGGAAAGTAAATATAGTTTTTCAAGGGGTTTAAAAAAGTTATAGATTTGTCTGTAGCTGTGTTGTGCCATTTCTATATCCAAGGTTCCCTTCGTTGATAGTCAGCATGCAGGCGCCAGTCTCCGCTCGAGCAATCTTATTAATCGGCTATGCGTAGGCTATTTGTTGGCCATCTTGGCTTAGTTTAAATCAGTGTTATGGTTTTTTCTAAGCATATTACGATATGCTTGATCTCTTTTTTTGATTGGAGGACCCATGAATAGACGTTGGGGAAAAAGTGGAACGATACAAAGTCATTTCATCCAGTCATATCACTGCTTATCCAGCTGATTAAAACTCGATCATCAGGTTCACTTTTCCTTGAGACGACTAATACTCCGCGAGTATCCAGAGAATTCAGTTTGATTAAAATAATTAAAGTTACTCAAATGTTCTTTTCTCTGTGTTGTAGAGACCAAGATTAAGAACAGTCTGAAAAAAAAATTGATTTCTTTTGAAGAAAAGGCACTGCATCAATAAACTTCTTTCAGTCCCAGTCAGTTGTAATGGGGTTGTGAACACCTGACGTCACATTACATAACTCATACAAAAATAAGACATTTGGTAGTGCAGTGAGAATTGACCAAACAAAGCAAACTACTAAGTGTTAAGTTCTCCAAAACCTGTTCAACGAGAAAGGAACGGCATTAGTTGGAAGAATTTTACTAGTACAACCGGGACAGAAATAGTTACTGCGTGCAAACACACTCATACTTCAATGCAATCAGTCCGGGAAAACTCGCCGGAAGATCTAGCTGAAAATGAACGTGACACGCGCACATTTTTCTATGCATCATGCTGCGTTTTTCGGTGATGAACTTGGACCTCGTTTAGAAAATATTTATACTTACATGTTGTTGAAAAGGAAAAGCAAAACTAAACGTGCCACCGACCGGGAATAAATATCTGATCGATGTAAAGTCAACAATTACTGCACCGTTTTGGAATGTAATACTAAGTGATAGAAATCGGAGGAGCTGGGTTCATTAGCATTCGAGGTAAAACTAGAATTAACTATTTATTGTCTCAGCAATAAATTGCGTTGTTATAGTTAAAGCAATAAGATTTTGAAGCAGTCTGTATTCATACATAAAAAAGAATGGTCACGTCCCTTTGACAAAAATAATAATAAGTAATACTAAGTGATAGAAATCGGAGGAGCTGGGTTCATTAGCATTCGAGGTAAAACTAGAATTAACTATTTATTGTCTCAGCAATAAATTGCGTTGTTATAGTTAAAGCAATAAGATTTTGAAGCAGTCTGTATTCATACATAAAAAAGAATGGTCACGTCCCTTTGACAAAAATAAAAACTCCCAAGTGCCTCAACCTTGGCGCTGCCTACGTGACCTGGGTCCCGTTTGCTTTTTTTTCAGTTCCATGTCCCGGAAATGTTATCTTTCTGAGTGCCCAGATAAATAAACAGTGTTCGCATCCTAAAAAGGTAAAAGTTGGCTAAAACGCTTTGCCTTGCGTTTTAATTCTTGTTGTTTTCTCTGTTTATCGCGTTTGAGCTTGCAATCCATAATTACTATTCCAACTGAACCAATGCAATCTTTAAGACACTTTCCACTACAAACATTTTGCAAGTCCGGTCGATCCAACCCAATGCTGATGCAAATTTTGTTCAGTGACTAGCTGCAAATGAATTTTAAATTCTGTGATTTGTACAGTGTATCTAGTGTGTGAAGATATAGGATGAGCTGCAACATTACATATTAAATTTCTGAAAAAAACATTGATAAATTTAATTTAAATTATGTAGATCCTCTCTGCACACCAGTTGTAATGGCATTAACTAAATGATTATAGAGAGAGAAGCTGCCGTACGTGTTAGTACAGCATTAAGCAAAATACAATCTATAAATCTGCGTTTCTGCAATGCTAAAAATGTCGATTTTATGTAAACGGAACCGACGAAAAAATGGTCGAAGCCACTTAGAAACTGCTATGAATGACAAAAGATTACGAGGATTTCTACGTGACTGTAACAAATGTTGCACCTTGTTTCAGAGGTGTTGCTAATATCTGTTTTGGTTGAGTGCCCTCGATGTGCGTTTTAAGTAATGTTGTTTTTCATGTTACAAACTGTAATGGTGGGCAACTGTGGGCTTGTCAGACCGTTACAGGTGTATTAAAATACTTTGGTTTAGCCATCTTTTAGCTTGAGTTAAAAGGTTATTATAAGTACTGGGATCACAGATGTTTTCGTAAACATCTCTTGGTTAATTCTAGCAGCCAAAGCACAAGCTAAATCCAAAGGTGAAACATGCAAGCCACCCTCTTTCTTTCCGCCCTCAAAGTGGTTTCCCAGTTCCAAAATATGGCATGCATGCTACATGCATGCCGCATGCCCGCATTTTGGCACCAACGCATGCATTCCTTCCAAAATCAAAATAATTGCAGCATGCATGCAATGTGCCTTCAGACAGTACTGAAACTATCAATATAACGCAGGCCTACCGGCTGTTACAAGTTCGGGGTGCGAAAAACCGCTAACGAACTGCGGTATTTGTTCTTCTGAAAATTCACGTTTTAACGTCTTAACACGTTTTTTGTAAAAAAGGAACAGTAATCAATCACAATAAAAAACATTTTATTTCCCTTTACTTAAAGAATTAGAGAGAAAATTTCTTCACGTAAGTGCTAACTGTTCTTGACGAATTATTCGCAACTACCAGACCAGCGAGTTTAGTTAATCAATCTTTTCTCCTAAAAAAAGTCATTGGCAGCAGTCACAACTGGTTCACTCTATTTGACTTCATACCAAGTTTCAGGTCATTAACAAAATCTCGATCAGTCAATTAAGTTTCTGGTTCTTTTCGAAAGCCTATGATGACTTCATTCGTTGTCATTGGCATCACAACCATCAGGGCTCAGTTGTGTCAGGGCTGATTAGTGCTAACCCTGGGCTAAATGACGTCACAACCTATCTAATTTGCATATTTGAAAAACCTTAGTATCTCAGCAACCGAAAGAGCTATTTTAATGAAATAAACGACATTTTTCATCTTTATCGACAAACTTTCTAACGCTCTAAACTCCATAATTCCGATAAATACACTTTAACCTACCTTCTTGTTTCCAGCCTTGCATAAACTGACCCGAGCTGTACTTTTTGAACTGACAATTTCTTTCCGTGTAAAGGCTATATATAATATGTTATAAGAGCCATAAATCATTCCTTAGAGAAGAAATCAGTGCTTGAGTTTATGCTTAACTCAGGGATAAAGTTAACCAGCCTTTGAACGACCCAGGCCAGAGAGCTGATTAACCACCATCTGCTTAATTCCATTGATATCAGCTGAGAGCTGATTAACCACCATCTGCTTAATTCCATTGATATCAGCAGCAACACAGAGCTGATGGACCTACCCTCCGCTTCCATTGTGATCAACAACGTCAGAGAGCTGATGGACCTACCCTCCGCTTCCATTGTGATCAACAACGTCAGAGAGCTGATGGACCTACCCTCCGCTTCCATTGTGATCAACAACGTCAGAGAGCTGATGGACCTACCCTCCGCATCCATTGTGATCAACAACGTCAGAGAGCTGATGGATCTACCCTCCGCTTCCATTGTGATCAGCACCGTCAGAGAGCTGATGGATCTACCCTTTGCTTCCATTGATTTCAGCCCGAGAGTTGAAAACCTTAGTATCTGATTCCATTGAAACTAGCATCATCAGAGAACTGATTGAACCACCATCTGCTTCAATTGAAACCAGCACCATTCGAAATTGACGGACTCACCATTCGCTTTCATGATACCTGTACCATCACAGAGCTGACAGAACCACCGTCTCGTTCCATCGATACCAGTACCATCAGAGAGCTGAGTGATCCACCGTCAGCTTCCATTTGTACCAGAACATTCAGAAAGCTGATGGATCTACCATCCGCTTCCGCTGTTATCAGTCAGAGCGTTAAAGGCCTTGCTTCCATTAACACCAGCATCATCAGAGAGCTGATTGATCCACTATCCGCTTCTATTGATATCAGTCAGACAGTTGAAGACCTTTAGTTACTATCTGATTCTATTAATACTAGCATCATCAAAGAGTTGATTAAAACCACTGTCTGCTTCCATTGTGACCAGCATCAGAGAATTGAAGGAACCATGCACCATCTGCCTGCATCGATACCTGTACCATCAGAGAACTGACTGAACCACTATCCGCTCTCGTTGATACCAACACCATCACAGAGCATCGCTTCCATTGTGACCAGCAACATCGGAGAGCTGATGAATCTACCATCCGCCTCCACTGATATCAGTCAGAGAGTTGAAGGCCTTGCTATTTGCTTCCATTGACACCAGTACCATCAGAGAGCTTATTGAACCAGTATTTGCTTCCATTGACACCAGTACCATCAGAGAGCTGATGGAACCACTTTTTGCTTCCATTGACACCAGTACCGTTAGAGGGCTTATTGAACCACTATTTGCTTCCATTGACACCAGTACCATCAGAGAGCTTATTGAACCACTATTTGCTTCCATTGACACCAGTACCATCAGAGAGCTTATTGAACCACTATTTGCTTCCATTGACACCAGTACCATCAGAAAGCTTATTGAACCACCATTTGCTTCCGTTGACACCAGTACCATTAGAGAGCTTATTGAACCACTATTTGCTTCCATTAACACCAGTACCATCAGAGAGCTTATTGAACCACTATTTGCTTCCATTGACACCAGTACCATCAGAGAGCTTATTGAACCACTATTTGCTTCCACTGACACCAGTACCATCAGAGAGCTTATTGAACCACTATTTGCTTCCCCTGATACCAGTACCTTCCGAGAGCTGACGGAACTACAATCTGCTTCCACTGATATTAGCATCCTTCAAATAATTTAGAAGAAACAGAGTCTCATTGGCCCCAAAACATTGCTATTCAAAACAAAGTCTTGCCTTCAACGCAACAAGCATTCCTACCTTAGGTGATAAAGAATTGTCGATTCAAGTTTTTGTCCTTTTCTATCTGGGTTGTTTTTTTGTCTTGTCCCACCAAGCTCAAGCCCTTCCTGTGTCTTCAATTTATTTTCGTTTGTTTTATTTTTTACATAGCTAAGTATTTTGAAATACAGAAATTTTTTCCTGACCTTCTCTCTCCTTCAATGGTATTTCAAAGTATTATTAAATGGTCCAAGTACTAAAAAACCTGAGAGCCGAAATAAGGAACTCGCTGTTCTTGAAGACAAACTGCTGATGCTTTGCAACAAAAAATACAAAAATCTTGTTCAGTTTTCAAAGCAAAAAAAGAAAAGTTTCGACTGTTTAGAAAATTCCTCTTCTTTGCCCTCGCGATTGACGTGCATTTTTGCAACGTTGACGCTGCTAATTGTGTGAATTCTGCTTTGCATTTTACACCTGAAGTTTTGTATAAAAAACAAGTAGTGAATACCTATATGACGTCCAAGTTTTGGATTTATTACTGAGCGTCAGCAACTGTATATATCAGAAAAAACAAAGTGTGCTAGCTTACTTCGTTCATGTTGAGTTACGTAATGTTGAGCTTGTAAAGGTATCGATATCTGCTCTCTACATGCAAACGATTATAATAAGCGCTTAAAGTAAACCAATATTCTAAGTTCAAATCTGACCTCACGAACACTGTGGCTGCAGAACAGATATATTGTTTCCGATTTGACAACGTAATTTTGTAAGTATTATAAAAAGCGGTTAGTCAGATTAACAGATAAAATCTGCCTTGGGCACAAAGATGACGCCAGACAAGAATTGGCTTGAAAGGATGAAGTTTAAAAGCCTCTTGTTTTGGCACTTTAAACAGTAGGACAGGTTCCACAGTGGCTTGGTAAATCTATGTGTGTGTCCTCAAAAAACAACACGAGCAGTTGAGCGAACCGAGATTGTGATTTAAAATGAAGCAAAAAGTTCTTTACACGTGAAGTGCTGGTGAGTTGGGGTTTGCCATTGGGAGAGGGGGTTGAACGTGATCTAAAATTTTTTGACTTGTTTCCATATCTAAATCATTATTTTGCTTTTAAGCTTGGTAAACATAGATCATAAACAAGAAAGATTTTCGTTCCGTGTTTCTTTCATTCATATGCTGTAAAAAGCTAAAGGTTGTGAGATGCCAAAGTAACGAGAAGAGAAAAGAAATTGCATTGAAGTAAACCACATAAATGAGTTTGTTCTTGTTCCAATTATAAATCTTTAAATAATCTCAAGTTGATCTGATTTAAAATGAAAAACTTACGATTCTTTCGGATTATAGGTGACCTTTTCCATTTGTATCTTTGGCACAGTTAGTTGTTCTGCTCTTTCTCACTAACAGAATATAGCGTGACAAACAGTCTAGGAAGAATAAAAACACTAGTTTTTCGACAAACTAAATGAAAATAACAGGAGCAGAAACACTTTGCGAATGCATGTTAGATTCTGTTCAACATTTACCGATTTTCCTTAATGATACAATACATTCATAGCACTCGGTTTATTTGCCAAGATTATGGAAAACGAAGACTGAAAAGCAAAGAAATTGCAACTTTTTATTGGCAACAACAGTCTTAGTTTGACAGCAAAAGAGTATAGAGGCTTTGCACGGTCACGTGATTTTGAGACATTTTGTAAAAGATTTGGAGTTTTGACACATCTATGGCTATTCATCATTATTTCTTTCATGATAACGCTGCCAATACCTCGTTTTAGGCAATTACATGCTCATATTA
>JAOBAT010074279.1:0-21025 GCA_026413305.1 Hydrozoanthus tunicans | reverse complement strand
TTTTTATACTTTTTTTAAGAACAATTTATTTTTTATTAATTTTAAAAAATAAAAACAGTTCATTTTTCAGACTTTCATGGATCAAAGTGGGGGGTGAAAATCCACCAAATCCACCCAAAATCCCTGTATTCGTATACCTTTCCGCTGCAGAGCATGCCAAACACTGCGATAGCCCCAGGAACTCCCAGGTCCATCGAGTATTTCAATGATAGAATTCCTTAAAGACTGGGGATCAAACTCAACCTTGTTTCTTCGAAGATTATAATGCTTGAGCTTTCTTTTCAGCTGACCAAGGCTAAGATGCATGCCATGCTGTCTTTTCAAGATTTCACAAATCTCTGCGTACTCGTGTCCTTTATAAAACAGCGACTCTAAAATATCTTTTTCATTTTCCGCCATCTTTACAAAAACAGACCGCTGACTGTAATATTCGCCTGCTCATCACCCCTCTCAGACCACAGGAATCCCATACACTTCCGCTCTGGCTTTTTCTCTTTGTATTCTGCCGTGGCTTTCTTTAATTTGCCGTGAATTCGTTGTATTCTGCCGTGGAGTTGCTTTCTTTTGCCGTGAGTTTTTGTTTTCTGCCGTGGCTTTCTTTAATTTTCTGTGAACTTTTGGGCCACCGTAATTATTGGAGTAATGAAAGAATTAGCAATAGTGATATAGCATATAGCTCAAATTATTAGATATTATTTAAAATGTATTGTTAAGGGTTCCTGTTCTGAGAAAGTATATTGATATTTAGATAAATATTTTTGTAGTGAGTAGAGATCTTATATCAGAGATTTTTCTAAACTGCTATACTAAACAAATAAAAATAAACTTGCTTCTTTTGTCTGCTTGCCTTTTGTCTTTGTTTATGTTATTCAAGCTGATTTTTTGCTACAAATAAATAGGTCAGTTCCTAAATTTTTCTGAGAACTTTATCTGCGTTCTTAATCTTTATATTCTTAGAAAAGTCATGGATAAAAGCACAAAAGACAGCAAAAAAAAACGTCCGCGTGTGACCGAAAAATGGCGGCCATTGTCACTGCAGACCTAGAAAGACTGGGTCCAAGCAGTTGAACTACCTCAGTACAAAAGACTGTGGGCTCAAGAACACGACGCGAGCGATCGAAGGAAGTTGTTTTTTAGTGAAATCTTGCAAAAACTAAAGCATGATCAAGACGAAAAAAGTTTAAATTGTCGCAACATATTGCACAGAGGTAAAAATTAATCTCTGAAAGCAGTGTGACCTTTATTGTGCTTTTATTTGGCAAGTTGTGCTGCATTTTATTTGTTCTAAATAGCAATATGAGCAAAGCTTACACTTCTGATTAAAAAGAAACGCAAAAGGAACACACTTGTACAGTAGATGGGCTTATAAACTGGGGGGGGGGTATATAAGGGTTAGATAAGCGTAAGATATTCTCATCTTATAAGCAAAATAAAACCGACCAAAAACATGCAACGAAACAATGTTACGCTACAGATTAAAATATTTTTTATCTCGTATTTCGCCGCCTTAAACGTTCTTAGCTTGGAAAAAAGTTTATTGCGAGCGCAAGCTTTGGCGTGAGTGTACTGCGATGAAAAGAAGTCAAGGACCTGCAAGATTCCAACACAACTTCATGGCGGAGGGAGGTTAAACAAATATGTGGGTCTGCAAATACAACAGATGTGACTTGACACCTGCCCTTCTCACTGACCTTGTGCGCAACAAAAGTGCCATCGCAAACCAAAATAACTAGGCGTTTACGAGCATCAAGGAAGAATACTCGCCCTTAAATGAGTGTGTGTACTTCGAAATGGACCTCGACCAGCCTATCTTTGTTAGTGAGCTCTCTGTTGCGCGTAAACCTCGTGAGATTATCTCCGCTTTTTCTGGTAGCCAAGAAGATCTAGTACCTAAATTGAGTACTAAGAGAGTATGTCGGTATCTTGGCTGCGCCAACTGCCGACATTCTGAACACCTCCTTCTGCAACTGGAAGTTTGCCGATATCTCATTTCTTCATAAAGCGCTTACTGTCAATGATATCATCAAAATCTCTTTAAAGACCGATGTTAATTATAAATTCAATTTTTCAATTTTTCAATAAATTCTAATTTGGTCAATTGATTCAGCTAACACAGCAGTTTATTCGGAATTAGGAATTTAATTCAGTCAACTTTAATGTCTGAAAAAACTTTTGAACTAATCTTCTTTATCCGATCCAGGTTTGTTGTGTCTATGCTTGCGATTTCCCGTGACTTCCTCATTCTTGCAAATGCTACGGTAGAATCCCAATCAAACTTCAACTTACGGGTAAGTGTCGTAAGTCGCAAGACTCCAATATGGTGTTATCAATAAACTGTCTATTGTTTTATTACTTGTCTATATTTTGACTCTGGACACGTTTTACCGATTAACTGAACATATTACAATATAATGCTAGCGTAATAACGGTCTTTTGTTTTCGTCGACAATCTTTTTTGGCAGTTCTAACTTCCGTCGCAGTCACTTAGCTGGCTGTTGAAAAAGTCACGAGTGGGTAGTTACAGCCTTGGCCTCCTTCAAACGGTTTTTGACATATTTCCACGAACACGACAAAACAACGGTCAGGATGCTGCTTACTATACCTGCTACGGGATCTGTGCTCAAAAATGACAAGCTGGCATTTCCTATACCATAAAGAAATCCCAAATAAAGTATGAAAAGGAAACCAAAACAAAGTGCATCTTCAAGGCTTATTTCACCAAACTCCTTTAAACTATTATAAACGAACAAAATAATGGAAAATAATAAACTACAATAAACAAACAATACTGTAACTCCCCATCCTGTTTCCGTCAGTACCCCTAGAATTATCCACAAAATATGGTGAATGATTGAAAAAAAGTTTAAAGAAAGTTTTGTACACAATTTCCATTTTTCAGCCGAACAACTGCAAAAAGCAATCATAATCCAACCAGCGACGATCGTCAAAAAATACAAAATAGGGTAACAGGAGCCACCCCTATTACATAACAGCGGTACTATCATTGCAGCCAGTCCAAAAAGTGTCTCAAAAAATGAATGAATCATAGAAATCCAACGGATACTTCTTAGCTTTTTCTTTAAATCTTTTTCGTCAAGCACGACAAATTCTGAAACAAGCCATGCAACCCCAAAAGCAGTATAGGCCGAAAAAACGGTGTTCAATGGTTGAAAATGCATGAGGTATACAAATCTACCATGAAACACGTCATCATTAAAATTGTCATGACCTTCAACCACACACTCAACTGTGTTCAATCGTGGATCTTGCTTGTCGGGTATCACAGCCACATCTTCAAGCTGAAAAGGAAACATGAGGCATTGCAAAAAATTCTGAATTTTCAAAATGCTCATTTTCAATTTCTTCGTGAAAGTGTTAGAAAGAGTACCATCAATAAATAGATCTTCATGTGTACGATATAGCGCTTGTAATCCCTGGATAGAGTCTTGTCAGAAATCAACATAGTTTAACGGTAAGATTTAAAACGTTATACGGTATGAATGACATGGTACAATTTGGTTTAGTATGTTATGTTATGATGTGATACGATATGATATGATATATGATATGATATGATATGATATGATATGATATGATATGATATGATATGATATAATGTTTAAAAGTATATATAATATAAAAGCTGATCTGTAAAATTTAAAAATTAACGAATTTTCGGCCACCTATACTGCTGCCTTTGTCAAGTGAAAAATTAAGAAAGGGTATTTCTCAAAGGCAGCAGTATAAACGGCCGAAAATTCGTTAAACTTTAAATTTTACAAATCAGCTTTTATATTATATATACTTTTTAAATGTTTAACACTGATCGTCCAAGTTACATGATATAATGTGATGTGATATGGTGTGATATGATGGAGTGGAGGATTCCTCCAAGGTTTGACAGCTTTTTCTTCTAAAAATGTTCACACCAAAATGTGTATGTGCTTCCTTTTGACTTGGAACAAGTTGACCTAAAAACTTACGGTAGAAAGGAAGTAGATAATCTTTGATGTTTTATCTTTCTCTGTTACATTGTTGCAGAACTCTGGAATTGAGATGTACAGGTTTGTTTCTCTTCTGTTCGGCAAAACTGCACCGATGGAAAACATGTTCATAGCGTATAGACTCATGTAGTTAGTAGCCACATACAAGCAACTCTTGCTCCAGGTGTAGTGCCTAGTTTTGATCACAAAAGTTCCGTTCTCACCGCTAGAAAGAAACTTTACAGTTATTTTCACATACAGCGATGGAAAATCGATAGAAGGATAAAGGGCGCGTGAAATATTGTAATAATTTTGTCCTTTCTTCAGGCTTTCGTAAATCTTCGCATCATCAAACTCTTGGATACAACGTTCAGCAGCTTGGGTTGCGACAGATATGTTTATCATTCCTTGAGCAATGACCACAAGCAGAGAAACAATCAAAACTGGTGGTACCCACAGTTCTCTTGCCATTGTATTGTACCGAATTTTCGCTTTTAAAGACGAACACCACAGAAGCAATCTAACTCACTGAATGTCACACTGCAACAAATTAAAGTTACAAAATCAAATCAACAATTTAAAAAGTAAAATCGACTTCTTCTAGCTCGAACAATCCCTAAAGTCTCGAAACTCGCGGTAACTCAAACCAAAACCGATTTCCTCTCGAAAACATATTTACATGTACAGTAAGTTTGAATTCCCGATAAGTTTTTTAAATTTCAATTGAGTTATTAGGAGACAACTGTAGAAGTAAAACAGGAGTGCTAAAATATTGATGACAGTACAAAAGAAAACCCCCGACAAATTTAACCTATGAAATTAATAGGCTATCAGTTTTCCATCAAAAATAAATCGATTCACCACCGAAAGAAACGAAAAAATTTCATCAAAAAATTAACCCTCTGACCCTCACAACCGGTTAGATGTCTTATGGTTCCCAACCCTTCGCAACACACGATTTTTTATAAGAACAAACTTGATTTATAAGAACAACGAGGTCGAGATTTCCCACAAAGTCAATAACATCTAATATTAGTATATACGTAGATGTGAGACAATATTTATCTCCGAAATAGTATGACATCCAAACAAAATGGCGGACGGAAGTAGTCGCTTCGCGACAGTTTCGGATTACGCTATTGAAAAAGTTTGCTTTGAAAAAGCACGGGCTGATACTAAAAACAGCCTAAAGAAATTCTGTTTTACGCTCCGAAAGCGAAAATGGATTGTAAGGGCCGACAGTTTTAAAATTCATATAAATATAAACAGCCGAAATGAAACTCCAGACTACCAGCTCTCGGAAAAAAAGGAAAAATTAAGAAAGGTTATTTCTGAGAAGCACATCTCAAGTACTCTTGAAATTCCGAGAAACAACTATCACCATATAAACTACCGGATAATTGGTTAGAGTTATCTTCTTAAACCAGATAATAAAGTGATATCTGATTTCAAATAAGCCTACATGCATAATATACGTTAATTATAAGAGGAACTTATTCACCTTCCGCTTGCTAAGAAGACTATGAAAACCTTTTCTCTTGTTCAGGTACGATAACTTAAAACTATTTAGATCGTCTGACCGTTCAACTCGTCTAGTGCCTGTTTTAACTGACACTTACTGAACTATAAAGTGTTATTTTGTTTCTTTTACCTGGTTGTTTCTTTCCGTGCTTTCCTTTGATTGTATATTGACAATTGACAATCAATGAATTCAGAAAGAATTTAAAGCCAACAGTCAAAGGCTGTGGACTATACAAACTAGTGCAGCTTGCGTCGATATGCTTAACGGTTCAATGAAAATGCAGATTCATACCGACTGTGGGAACTTTCCCATTCATAAATACTTCTCGATAACCACAACAAAGAAACTGATTGGCAATTTGCTCTGCATGAAAAACAAACTATTTTACCTAGCCAATCACAGCTAGGCCCCATGCAGGTCATATCATCCGGTCATCTGACATTTTTGTTTCTTCTGCTCAATTTTCCTTCAAGCAGTGTTGATTTATTGCGCAATCAGACGTCCACGTAGGGTATTCCAGTTGACTATCGACTACAGACTTCGGGTTCAGAAACTTCAAGACAAGCTAAGGTATTCTAATTTGTTACCAGCACGTTTTTAACTTGAGGATAAGATCACCAAAACTCGAGAGTTTCAAATCTTTTAGCCGTATATTTAGCCCCAGTTTGGAACTCGATTAAACTCTCGCAATGATACTTAGAACTCCCTATCGCAGCCGCTTAAATTCATACAAATTTATACTTCCAAGTTGTTCATTAATTTTCAGAGAAACTATTTGTTGAGAACTCTATATGTAAATTTGCGCACTCTTCAAATTGACAACGCCGTCGATGACGACTAACGACTAATTTCCTTTTAGGCATCCGACTTAAAATTAGTTGTGTGAATTTAGTATACGACAGACATTGACCAACTCGCAATGTGAGGCCAGTTATTTGAATTTTAGCTAATCTGGAAATCGACACCACTGAATTGCAACTGTCGTATTTACTTGATTGTAGACAATGACGTTGGAAGCCATGTCGTCATCTTATCTATCTCTTGCGGCCCGCAAGGGATCTGAGCCCTATATAACTACTTCATGAAACAATCCGTTAAACGAGCATCAACTAGCAGTAAAGAGCTGCTCTACAGTCCTTCGAATAATCTTGTGATGGTGAAGTTTTATAATCTTTTTTTTTCTATCAAAACTTCCCCAACACATGGTTACTCGCAAACCAAAGTCGGCGAACGTCCGACAATGAGTAATGTATCAGAGTAGCTGGTTGGCTGGCTAGTTGACCGGATGCCCGAACTGGCATGGATTCTTACAAAAAAAAACTAATTGGCGAAAAGTCAGTATCCAACGTTCGTCTTCTTATGTGTCACGAGGCATGAAGTAGATAAGTTTCAGGTAACACTATTCAAAATGACTTCTAAGTGTTATATTTATAATATTTTGTACGTATGCAAATAAATGAAATAAAAAATAAAAGCTGCAGATTAAGCAAAACAAGGAACATTCAGTTTTAAACAGTGTTTTTACATTTAAGGATGAAAAAGCATTTATTAGAGATCAGACAGTCTAGACAATTTTTTGGCACCAAAATGTCGCTGATTGTCTGAATAAATGACTTCTTCTTCTTCTGCAGATATTAAAAAGTGCAAGCGTTCTAGCACTTGGTGTGATGGGACACAGGAGATTTTTGTTAAAACTTTCCCAAGAAATTACCACTGAACAACTTTCTGAGATGAAGTTTTTGCTCAGCGAGGTGTTAACACCTTCCTCTCTCGAAAATTGTAGAAATGCGTCAAATATTTTCGAACTCCTGGAAGAGGGACTTCATATTTCCAAAAATAATCTAGAGGGATTGAAAGGAGTATTCAAACACATGTCCTTGCACTCTTTGGTGAATGAGATCGATGATCTAGGTAAGCGTTTTTTCATATTTCCTAATTCTATAATGTATACATACCTTTCGTAAAGGTAACTGTCGGTTAAGAAAAGTCCCTTAAGGTTTAAGCTGCTAACACATGTCATTAATTATTCAAAGAGCTCGCTTCAAGTAAGATTGCAACAAAGGAACAAAGGGACTTATGGTTGGAGATGTTTAAAGAAGAAACTATTACAGAGAGGCAACATTTCTTTGAAGTAAAAAAGACTCTTGCCCTCGACTTCCCTCCTGTGCTAAATAGAGTCCTACTAGTTATAATAATATAAACTAACCAAGTAATTTTAATAGTAGTTAATGGAACAAAGAATGAAACATGCATTTCTTAGAATTTTTTAGAATGTATTAGAATTGCAACAGCAAGAGGTGTTTTTTGGCCGTGGTAGGTGTAAGATTGAATTTTATCTTCCCTTGGGCATAAGACTCCTCGTATAGATGAGACACTTAGCAAGCATGCAATGAGATAAAGTTACCAACTCTAAATGACACAGTTAAGTTTAAACTAAAAGTCACATGAAATGGACTTTGCATTACATATGTTGTTCAAGTTCAAGTTTCAAGTTTATGTATTTATTGCTTATTTACAACATTACATTGGTACACACGCATCCGCAAGTGGCAAAGCTATTCGAGGCGGGTTTGTGTTTGAGTAAAGCTTCTGTCATAAAAGATAATACATAAAAATTATCATAGTGATGTACTCACATTTGTTTCAGGTACAGCATCCTCGTCGTCATCCTCTTTTGAGATAAGCCCGCTACTGGTCTTTCTAAATCATTTGAGTAAACAAGTAACGACTGATGACCTAAGCAAATTGAAGTTCTTGGTCAGAGGAAAAATCGGGGAAGCAATTCTTGAAAAATGTCAAAACTTTCGGGATTTAATTTTAAAACTGAAGTCTCAAAACGAAATAAGCACAAGCAATCTCGATGTCTTATATCAGCTACTGAATGATGTCGGACTCACAAAACTAGCATCTGAAGTGCAAGGCTTCGCCAACGGAAAACCAAGCTCATTTTCAGCAGGTAATAAAAATTTTAAAAAGTTGACATAAAATTTAAAAAGTAGTCAACATAAAATAGTAAATTAGTTTATCAAAGAAACCCAACACTTTCGCGAATAAAGTCGTAGATTAAATATTATTGACTTGCTTTAGAAAATTTAAATATTGTTTATTTCTTTGTTAAGGTGTTTATCCCCTAATACATGGAATAAAATCAAGTGTTGGTATTTAACTCAATTATAAAAGCTACTGCTACTAGATCTAAGTTTTATAGGGGAAGTTATGTGTAATTGTTGCAGTAGTATTTGACCTAAAGTTCAATTTAAACCAGATGAAATAACAGAACCGATTGCTCAGTCACGACCAATCAACCTCTCGCATAGAAGTATACATATGTTAGTATCCGCTGACCAGCCAATTATTACTTCTGTAAATATGTCGTATCACTGCTGCAGCAAGAGAAATCTTACTCAGTTGCTATATTTTGCACTGAATTATATTTGAGAGCCACCAAAGTTCAGTGCTCACCTTTTAAAATATAGCCGTCTCCAAATGACATGCAGGCTTATTATTCACAACGATAAAGAAATCCTATAACTGCTTTGTGTTGAACGTATCAGCAATACCTGATATTTTGAAGCTTCCTCCAAAACTATGCAGCACGCCATGGTTGTCATGTGTTTATCATGTTATGGATGCAGGCGGGGTGTGTGAAGAGCTCGATTTAAAAAAAAAGTTGTTCAAACATTGATTTCACTCCTTGTTAAAGTATTAGCTTGATAATTGAAAAATCCATCTATCTGTTTAAATTGTAAACATTCTTTGCTTTTGCTACTACAGTGTAAGAGTTAATTTTGGGGTTAATTCATTTTTGTGCGCCTTCACAGATGGTGATATGGTTGATGCATCAAGGGAGGAGGTGAGACATGTGCATTAAGTTTCTATACTTGGTATTAGAAGTAAAACTGACTCTGCGCTTAAAGCTCATGCAATTGTACATAGAGATGTTTTAGATAGGTAATAGTTTTAGTTTTCATGTCTTATATGCCCGATAACAGTTTCGTAGGTCGTGGGTTCGAATCCCATCGAGATCAGAGATTTTTTCTCTTTCTTTGTGTGGGTTTAAGTGATTCCTTGTAAAAGCTGTAGATCAGCGACACTTAGATTATATCCCGTTCCAGTGGTAAGGTCTCACTTGAATTCATAGCTAGGTTGTATTTACTAATATGTCATTGAAGGACAACACTCTATGATTATTTCTAGGCTCGGGCCGAGCCATACTGTCCTTAGATCCCACGACCAAACTCCCAGCTGGCCCTGTAGCTCAGTTGGTTAGAGCGACGTAGATCTATTTCGTATGTCGTGGGTTCGAATCCCACCGAGGTCAGAGATTTTTTCTCTTTCCTTGTGTGGGTTTAAGGGATTCCTTGTAAATGCTGTAGATCAGCGACAATTGGATTATACCCCGTTCCAGTGGTAAGGCCTCACTTGAATTCATGGCTAGGTTATAAAAGAAAGTCAGTTTATCACAACTCGAGACTTTACCGACTAAGATAAAAATTTATACTTAATTAAAGTTATTTCCATTAGGACCAAGATGTCAACAATGAGGGATCCGATTCAGGTTTGCTTTTGTTTGTTTCTAAACTGTTTATCATAATAGTTTTATCTTCTTTTTTTCTCTAAAAGCTAACTGAAATAAATAGAAGGAGAGGGGGAGGGGGGGAGGGGTTGGAATTTGTTTTTCATGGTTTAACATTTTGGTGCTGTTCTAAAAAACATTGACCATGGTAAGTAAATAGAGCGTTTAATCTCTTTCGGCAGTTGAATTGTCTTCGAATCGATCAACAGAGACAGAAGCGCTACCTGAAGCATCGCCTTCGAATCAATCCACAGAGACAGAAGCGCCACCTCAAACATCGCCTTCGAATCGATCCACAAAGACAGAAGCGCCACCCGAAGCATCGCCTTCGAGTCAATCCACAGAGACAGAAGCGCTACCTGAGGCATCGCCTTCGAATCGATCCACAGAGACAGAAGCGCCACCCGAAGCATCGCCTTCGAGTCAATCCACAGAGACAGAAGCGCCACCTAAGGCATCGCCTTCGAATCGATCAACAGAGACAGAAGCTCCACCTGAGGCATCGCCTTCGAATCGATCAACAGAGACAGAAGCTCCACCTGAGGCATCGCCTTCGAATGGAGCAATACAGGTAGAAGCGCCACCTGAAGCATCGTCTAGGAATGGACCCACAGAGACAGATGGGCCACCTGTGGACACACTGGAAAACGCGTATGAGAAGATACCAGGTTTCGAAGTTCATGCTAATAGTTTAGCCAGCATATGTACCTTTTCAGAGGGTAGTAGAAAGAAGAGGAAAAAAAGAGAATCAGTTTATGTTCTTAGGCAGGCTCAAGAGCAAGGGTATGGCGTTGCAGTGGGCGCTGGATGTGTTGTTCGAGTCATATATCGGAATTCCCGTTTCTTCTTTTTTCTGACGCATGCCGGAGTGGGAAAGTATTTGTCCGAAAATAACGTTTCTCTAGAAAATGTTTTCAACAAGCGTCTCGGAAAAGAGGTGTTTAATGACCTGAGACACCCATTCAAGTATTCCCAAGATACAAACGAACTACACTTTTATGCAATGAACAATGAAAGAAGTGCATTTATTAACTTGGATCTTGAACCAGGCAATGTCGAACGTTGTGTTGCATACAGTCATCTAGCTAAAGATTTTGTAAAAATTAAACTTAAAAAAGGTGCTGAAGATGAATCTTGGGAACGCAAAGTTGAGCCTGGAAAGCTCAAAGATATTGAAAGCACAAGAGTACGAGGAGCACCAGTTGTCGTCAAGAACCAATTGAATGGAAACACCTCCGTTGTTGGTATCATGGGAAACAATTACACACCCATCTTCTTTAAAAAAAGTTACACGAATTCATAAGGGGGGGTGGGGGGTTCAATCGGATACCCCCGTCTATTTTCGAAAGTATGCAACCGATCGCCTTGAAACTTAGTATGCGTATTAAGCCTCAAGCAATACTTTAGGTGGAGTCATGTGGTAACTAATTGGTTTCCATGGCAACCTTAGAACAGAAAACCTTACCAAGTGTAAAATTGGTGTTCTTCAATGATATTCATCTAATCGACGCAAAAATCGATATAAAAACTTTGCACTTAATATATAGTAACTAATGTATGCTAGTGTCAAACTATCTTTCAACTTGTTTTAGCCACTTAATCTCTAATTGGTTTCCATGGTAACAACAGCAAAGAAATGCCAAAACTGCAAAACTGTCGACACCAAAATAGTGCAAATTTTTGAGAATAATGACATTCCATTTTCAGATAGTTGCAACTCATCTTGTAATAAAAAAATTAATTATGTTTCCATGACAACCTTTTCCAGATATCTAAAACGGCGGCCATCAGTCGGAAATGTAAATTATTTTTAAGAAATGTAATTTGAAACATAGGCAAAAAAATAATTAAGTTCCAGTCATTTTTTACAGGCAGAACACCAATTTTGAAAACAAACGGCGAGTTTCGAGGTTTCCTGTGGTGTTGCCATCAGTGCTAACGTCGTTAGATTACATTCAGAAGATTTTTAATTAATTAAAGAACAGCTGTGCAAAAGATTTTGGCAATCGGTAGAATAGCGCGTTATTTATCCCAAAAAACCCTCCCCCCTTCGTGCTTTCTAGGGTTAAGTAGGAAGGAAGGTCTCTGATCTACTCCTCTTAAAAAGCAACATAGTTTAACATAAACTGATGCTGATATGAGACAGTTTAAACATTGATTCTTAATTCTAATAATTCTAAAGAATCTTGAAAAAACACCACGATACACTTTTATCCAAGCTTGGCTTAAATTGACAAAAAGATTATTATCCTTTTTGTGAATTGTTTTCAATGAGGAGAATATGCTCAAGGTTTTGTTTTTATCCAGGAGGTCACGTGACAAAAAGAACAGGACCTAACGTTTAACGTCCTTGCCAGAGAAGAAGCAAGCTAAAGTGTAGCCATTGTTTTACGTCATCAGTTATTGTAGGACCCAAAATAAAGGTCCGGCAGTGAATCAAACCCATCGTTATTTTTCCTATCAGAGAAATGAATATCATACAACCCATCCTTGGACAGACGTATAAAACTTAAAACTACTCCTAATCCCCGGGGAATATATAATCTGTAATTTCCCCCTACCCTCCCATTGACTATTAAAAAAAGAGGAGATGGCGGTAGAGAGCGATAACAAGTGCAGTAGCTGCACGTGCCCGCGTTACCTTAAAAGTTACAACATGAAAAGCTTTATTATAACTTTTTACGACTGCGTGAACGATCTACAGAAAATTACCTACAATCTTCATTTATCTTTAAGGAGAAAAATGTTTGATATTTTTTTGTTCACAAAGTGTAATATCGACAAAAGAGAAAGCAAACTAGCGATACGTGATCGAAAAGGCAAGAAGTTTGTTCTAAAACGACGATAATCACGTCCTAATGATGTGTTTAATTGAGACTATCGTCTTGTAGCTAATCGTTTGTCTCGAGGTTTTCAAAATTGAAGGCTGGTATAAAATTGGACGTAAAAACACGACCAATCTGGATTTTTCACAATGGGTTCCCAAATTCTCAATAAAGGAGATTGCCATAATCCCAATTCTACAACAGAATGTTTTTATTAGATCATTAACTTACAAATGTCGCATAAAGGCCACCACACGCTACCCGATTTTGTCTGAAGAGCCCCAATTTATTTTGTCTGTGACGAATAATCGGCTGTGTGTGGCAGTAACAGACAAAAAAACGGACATGATGTTTTCTCGTGAAAGATCTGACAAGCTAGATCCAAAAACGTCTGATCAGACGTTTGCGGCTAGTATGTTGCAATGACCGAGAGTGTGTCGGAACTATTTTGTGCATCAGCCAATCGGAAGCGAAATCGCAAGCATATGACAAGCGATGAACAGTTTGTGCGACGTGGCTTGGGAATTGGCCATTCTGAACAAGATGGCGACTGAATGATTTACCATAATGCCTTGCGGACCTAACACCTCAAAACGAGGCTCAGGGAAGGCCACAGTTGGTGAAACTCTTCCTTGTACTATTAAACAACACTTTGAAAGTAAAGTCAAATTTGAAGTTCACAGCCGGATTCTCTTTGTGTGTTGGACTGGCTTGAAATGTTATTTTTTGCTTGTTGTATCAATTTTTATTGCACTGTTTCTGCAACACACCTGACCAAACATGCTTCAAAAGCATCACGTCTCTTGTCATTGTCAAGGGTCTCTCCTGCCTCCAGTATTGTTTGAGTTTGTTCACCTGAAGTCTAGAAATTGAGACGCCAGCTCTTAGTTGCACAGCTGGTACGACTGTTGCTCTACAAACTGAAATAAAGCCATCTTACTGATGTCGACACTTGCCTTAGTGTGGCCAAAGGGACTCGACAAAGCTACGTTCAAAATGAACTCTTTCGCATTCCTCGTTGCTTTGGTAGTAAATTTGGTTGGAAAACAACTATGTCACGGTAAGTTCTTTCACATTTTGTTTTTTAACTCTTTCTTTACTTATAATCCTGGAAAAAACTGAAAAAATATATGGCATTCTTCCTCTAAACGACCAACGTTTGTCGTTTAATAGCTGAACTAAGCTAAATATTTTCACGAGCCAATAAGTATAAACTCAAGGGATCAGAGTCTTTACTCCTCGTGGACAGGACGCTAATCTATCGGAAGTTAGAAGCTGGCACTCATTTATACAGCTGAATCGACTGGAACATGTCGGCCTCGAACTAACGACCCCAGTATTACGTATGGGATCCCTCGGCCACTGCACCTGCCTTTTTACAATGCTCACTGATATTAGAAAAGCAATACACTCCGTTCAGACACAGTTTGAGGTTAACTGCACACCTTTTACAATGGTCTTCCCGGCCACCTGCCCGGTCATATCCACTTTGCAAAAGATTACGTCCGAAATAAAACACTCGTTCAGTTCAAATTGAGCTACTCAACGAACACTAATTCCTCGCAACCGACGGGATCGGGGTCAGAAAATGTGTGTGATACACCGCTAGTTCCCGACAGTGTTGTCGTTGAAACAAAGTTTTAAGAATGTATGTATATATGTGTGCATACACTCACGTTTATTAAAAAATAAAAATCTGTATGTATTTGTATAGATATATAAGGTGATTCTACCCAAGAGTGTTTTTCTTATTCAATCATTCGAGAAAACCCGTTAATTTCTTGATAAGAGGACTTAGATGTAGAAAACCGCTACACATTTGACTTTAAAACTTTAAATATTCTGTTTTACTTTCTTGTTATTTGCTTTTTTTTGTTTTTCTTACTTTATCGGCTTTGCCGTTTAAATTCTTCCTTTTCCTTTTACTAGCTGCTTGTGGACGGCGCCCCGCGGGCGCACGTATTGTTGGGGGCAAGACAGCAAGTCCAAATTCATGGCCCTGGCAATTGTCCCTACAACATAAAGGGTCCCACAGTTGTGGGGCGTCCCTCCTAAGCAGTGAATGGGCCCTGACGGCAGCCCACTGCGTTGTGATGGATCGTTCCCCTAGGAGCTATTCTCTAATGGCAGGTTGGTTTGTGAAGAGAATTACCAAGAAGGCAGATATTTATGGACGGGTGGTGATTTCACTTAGCACAAGAAACGACAAAAGTCGGCAGTGTAGTGACACGCTTTTTGTGTAACAACTTCGTGCTCAATCTTTCGTTTTCAACTTCTCTGGAGTTCAATTCATATGCTTCGGAGAAGCAGAGATGTCAGTCGAGATACTCTGACTGACTTAACTGAGAATGAAAACGAGTACTTGATCATGTCAAACTTCATAAAGTTGTCATATTTTGTTTTGAGTCATTCTGTTAATTTGTTCAAAAGCAATTTCTGCAGCTTGCAATTTGTGTAAATTGTTGTTTTATGAAGTTTGACATCCGTCTAGTCTTTTTTAGCTTTTTAAAAGAAAAAGGTACTGAAAACAGTTTTTGTGCTTGTTTTTGTCAAGATATATACTTACAAGCAAGCCTAAATGTGTTGTGCTACTTCAGTGAGTCAACATTAAAAACCGCGAGAACCAATCAAGGCAATTTTACATATTAGAGTTCATTCGCTCATATTGGCACCAAATTTTGCTAAATCAAAACAGCATTTCTTATCAATAAACCATGGCTATGTTTCTTGTTATATTCTATAGGAGGACACCACATCAAGAACGAAGATAATCGTGGCAAGATTGTCGGAATATCGAAAATTATAGCGCATAAAGATTTCAAGATGTGGACGCTAAGACATGATGTGGCTTTGCTGAAGCTCTCGCGGCCAGTTCAACTTTCTTCCACAATTAACACAGTTTGTTTACCCAAACAAGGACAAAGACCGCAGTCTGGAGCAACGTGCTACATTTCAGGTCCGTTCACTTCAATCTTCTTTACGCTTGTCTGCACGGTATTAAAAGAAACCTAGGCATGCGCACTATCTATCACGAGTGTTTTAATCTGATTGGCTCCGTACGTGCAATCTATCAAGTGATAGACGGTGCCCGTGATATCAAATATGGCGTCTACATTAGCTTCCCCAATTTCATTCGTTTTCTGAAAACGACTTGAAGCTTCTAATTGACTAAACACTTTCAGATAAAACGAAGACAGCAACAAAATATGGTGTAATGGTTTTCGAAGATAAGAAAAACTTAATACACACGTTTTGATCAAAAGCTCCAGGATGCTCTCTGATGTTGTTTGCTTATGTGCGAGTATTTTAAATGTAAGCTAAAGAGAGTTTATATTGTTCTCTAGGGTGGGGCCGTCATCTTGGTGGCTACGTCAACAAACTACCCACCTACCTCCAGCAAGCCAAGGTTCCTCTGGTGGACACCCAGAAATGCGCCAAAGGACTTGGTACCATCCACGAGGCTTCCATGATGTGCATTGGAGGAGCTGGGAGCGTGAGCTGTGATGGGGACAGTGGGGGCCCTCTTGTGTGCGAAGAGGGTGGCAGTTGGGTGCTGTATGGCGCGTCGTCCTGGGGACGACCGGCCTGCAAGGTCGATAATTATGGAGTCTATGCACGTGTTAGTTCTTACATAAACTGGATCAAGATAAACACAGGTACTGAGGCGTTGATCGGGGGGGGGGGGGAAGAAAAATTTACAAACTTAATCTAAGTTTCTTCATAAAATACACGTAGCGTTTTAGGCGCCTTGTTTCGCTTGTAATAATTTATTAATATTGATTCCAATGTATAAGAATACAGTAAAACTCCATTAGTTCGAACTCTGATGGGAAACGAAAAACAGTTCGAGCAAACCAACTTTCAATTAACTGTATTTGTACTGAAATCAAATCCTTGGGACATTAAAATTTGTTCGAATAAGTGAGGGTTTTGAGTTATCCGAGTTCGAATGACCGTGGATCAACTTTACTGCAATGATAAAACCGTAGCAACTTAAAAACCGTCTAAATACAAGAAAAATCTTTTGCAAAATTAAGTCATTTTATTGATTCAACTTAAGCAATATTTTGTTCTAGTTGTCTATTTTGAATTAGTGCTTGCAGTTTAAAACAGCTACTCTATGTTGCTATGACGATGATACGGTTGTTTTGTACTAACTGTAACCATGGTTATAGGTGGCAGTGTTGTGGGTGGTACAGGGGGAGGCGCCGGAAATGGCGGCAGTTCAGGTGGAACAGGAAGTCAACGTAAGTCAAGTGATTCGTTTGTTAACGACAAACCACTGTTTACCCGGGGGGTGTAACAGGTAAAACTTTGCCTGCCGGGTAAACTCTACGTTAATGCAAGCAACCCACCTGTTTAATTTTGGTTTAGCGATGGTTGTAGATAACAATCATAATTCATTTTTAATCGACAGACTAAAACCTAGGTAACACTTGTGAGATAAGCACAAGTACAAGCAGAGGGTCCGGAAAAGAAACATTTTTCTTTTTCGTTTATGCTTGTGTCTGCTATGTTTGTACTTGTGCTTATCTCACAAGTGTGAACAGGGCTTAAGCAATTGCGATTTCTTTACTTTTATCAATAAGATGGCACAAAAGGCCACACTGGTCAGAAAGAACTAACACCTGTACTGAACCCGTGCTTTATACTGACTGCTTCCAAGCTAGTGTCATTTTATTCAGAAATATTAAGTAATAATTGTAGAAAAAGGTCGCTCTTTTATTTCAACGCATTAGGAAAAAAGAAAGCGGAAATGGCTTTTCAATTTAAGTGACTGTTCGCACTTTATTCAAAAAGCTATCAATGGTGGATACAGCAAATGGGGAGACTGGGGACAATGCAGCAAGACCTGCGGGGGAGGACTGAGGAGGAGGATCCGTTCGTGCACGAACCCTCGCCCCAGTAACGGCGGGAAGGACTGCTCCTCGCTCGGTCAGTCGGTTCAAACACAAAAGTGCAACGGCAACTCGTGCTCTGGGCCGCCAGGTATGAATACTGATGATGAAAGTAACGGTTATGTTGTTGATGATGTCAACGATAGTGACAAACTATAATGATTTAATGATACCGACAGTGTAAAAGTCAGAACGAGAAGCAATTCCATTTTTATAACCAAGATATTTCCATATCGTCAGAAAATGCTATAGTTAAAATATTTACTGAACATGAAATATGATTATTTGTTGACGAAGTCGATGATTATGATAACGGTGTTGATAATGATAATGATTTTAATAGTGATAACGACAGTGGACACGAGAACAACAATTGTAACGAAAACAATAACGACAAATATAATGATAACGATAACAATATAAACTATAATGATAACTCTGACAACTACTATAATAAAGCAAAAACAATAGCGCTAACATAACGATAATGATAAATATAATGATTACGAAAACAATAAACTATAATGATAGCTTTAACAACAACTATGATATAATGATATTAATAACAATAATGATAGCGATATGTATATACGTATATAATGATAACGATAACGATAAATATAATGATTACGAAAACAATAAACTATAATGATAACTATAACAACAACTATGCTATAATGGTAACAATAACAAAAATGATAGTGATATATACGTAAATAATGATCATAAAGATAACAATAATGACAACGATAGCGATAAACATAACGACAACGATAAATATATTGATAACGAAAACGGTAGCGATAACAAAATAATAACGTTTCATTCTATTTACGCAAATATGCTCTAACTAAATAAACTTCGTTCTATAACTTTTTAAAAATTATTCCAAGTTTTATTTATATATTCGCCCGATCGTGAAAGTAAAACACGCTGCATTTAGCATAGCAGTAATCAATGTGTGAAAAATGAGCTTTAAGCCTCGACCTGAAGATCATTTTGTGCGCAATAGCCGAGTAACTCGAAAGTTGCTTTTCGTTTCTTGTCCGTCCAAAACAGCTTCTTCAGCTTAATTTCAAAAACCATTTACAGCTTCATGTGGAAAGCGACCCGTCGGATCCCGTATCGTTGGGGGACAGACAGCAGTTCCTAACTCGTGGCCCTGGCAATTGTCCCTACTCAAGCGAGGGTACCACAAATGCGGGGCGTCTCTTATCAATACTAGATGGGCAGTTACCGCTGCTCACTGCGTCGATGGACCAAAGGCGCGGTACACTGTAATGGCAGGTTCGTGTCTTTTCCTATGTACTTGTTCTTCTCCTTGTCCGCGTTCACGCATGTCCTTGTTTCTATGGTTGTGTTATTGAGATATTTTTGTTTCCCATGTCTATCTCCTTGTCCTTGCCATTGTCTTGTCCTTAGTCTTCTCTTGCCATTAATTGCTCATCAAAATCGGTGGTTCTAAGGTCAACCTATCTCTTTGTTTACCAGGGGGTCATAACAGATACAACAATGACAACAGAGGAACCATCGTAGACGTGGAAAAGGTGATCATTCATGAGAGCTATAGCACGTCCCACTCACGAAATGATATCGCCTTGCTGAAGCTTTCTACGTCACTTTCACTCTCGTCGAAGATTGGCACGGTCTGCCTGCCAAAGCAAGGAGAGGACATAGACCCAAAGGCCACGTGCTGGGTAACAGGTAAGCTATTTCGTTAACGGCTGCGCCCCGTTCTTCGAAACTCCGATTAGCTTAATCCTGGAATAAACGAAACTCAAACAACAATTTTTTCATTAGTAAAGTTTTGTTACGCTTACAGAATACTGGCCAGATTTACCAATAAAACAAACAGATCAACACAACAATTTCAGCCCAATGCAAGCTGCAGAAAGTTGGAAACACTAAAATGGATTTAAAAATTGACCTGGGTTTGCACTTAATCGCGTTTGAGGAACCGCGCCCTGGATAACAACCCGGGTCATACGTAGATACAGATACATACAGCTGTACCTGACTGGAGGATTTAAGATCAATATTGCGAGTGTTGAATACAGGAAACATTTAGGCTGTCGTTACAAAAGGCAATTTCTTGTGCAACTTGTCTTGTAACGCCATTTCACGATGTCTTGTAACGCCATTTCACGATCGACAAGTTACACGAGCCGTTACAGCGTGCACGTGTAGCACTCCGTTCAATGGTTAAAATTGTTGCGAGATAAGTTGTAGACATTGGTGCCAAAACGCTTGCAACAGTTTTAGTTACAAATAAGAGTCATTGCGTTGAACAACACGACAGCAACTTGCCTCGCAATGGCGTTGCACAAAAATTGCCTCTTGTAGTACCAAGTTTAAGCCTTTATTGGCACCCGCAAGAAATTCATCAGGGATGGCCTAAACTTTGAGTTTTTCTAAGTTTCCTAACAGATCTAAACTATTAGAAATAGATGACAGTATTTTAATTTTAGAGCTGTTCGGCGACACTAGGTCGCTAGAAATTACTCGTATTAGCTTTTATCTGTTCATTTTAGGGTGGGGGCGCGACAACGGGATTACTGGAAGCAAGCCAACGTACTTACAACAGTCCGAGGTCCCACTAGTGAAGCATGACCTGTGTAAGAAGGTGAATGGCCCCGAGGTTCATGAGCCCTCAATGCTGTGTGTAGGAGGGGCTGGAAGCAGTGTCTGCACTGGGGACAGCGGTGGGCCGTTGGTTTGTGAGACGGGAGGCCGTTGGATCCTTCATGGAGCTGCATCCTGGGTATCTGATGCTGCTTGTCCCGTGGACAAGTTTTCAGTGTTCGCAAGGGTTAGCTCCTATATCGACTGGATCAAGAAAAACATAGGTATGCCAGGAACCGGATGTCGTGATCTTTGACTTGGTGGCCATTTTCACTTACGCCTTTTTTTGCTGTCACTGTCTTTGTTATTGTCGTATTCATTGTCATATCATTGTCACTCTTTGTCATTTGATTTTCCTTTTCGCTTTGTCATTTGATTTTCCTTTTCGCCGTTGTCATGATTATTGACAGTGTCAATGTCATTGTACTTGTACATGTTACGTTATTGCCATTGTCGATAAGGCCAAATATAAAAAAATGCTTGTTTAGCGTCCACTCATCTTAAATTTTCCAGGTCGGGAGAGCGTTTTTTTTTTTTTTTTTTTTTTTTCAGAGGTTTAGTATAGTTCCTAAATTAGAAAGTTTGAACCTGCTTAAGGG
>JAOBAT010074268.1:0-21026 GCA_026413305.1 Hydrozoanthus tunicans | reverse complement strand
GGTTTTTCTCCGGGCTCTCCGGTTTTCCTCCCTCAACAAAACCGACACCCAGCTAATTCTATCTGGCTGTGGAGCTGTGCTCCGCGGTCATGCATGGGCCGTATAACGGCAGCAACATGCACCTTAACATGCTTTCGGTCCGACCTCGTTGAGCTGCGTCCTTCATAATTCAGTCCATGACTGCAAGTAAGGGCGATTAGCTCGCTAGATATTATAGTATATTATTGTTATTATGAATAACAACAGTACGGTGCACTGAAACTCTGCTGGTGAACAGCAGGTGAACATCCGGTGTTCACTATAATAGTGTTAAAATATCAAAACAGTTAGCAAGGGACGCCGAGTTTGTAAATATCATTCCTGATAGTAGAAACAACAGTTTTGAAAATAAAATCGGTAAGTCTCAGAAAGAAGGATAGAAGTTAAGGTTAGAACGTTAAAAAGAGATTTTTCCGAATACAAAATTTTAGTTTGAGGTAACTAACAATTAATAATTCAAAAGCTTATCATTTCAGGAAACCAAGGACAAGAGCCTCGAGCTATGCCACCGAAGCGCGGTGCGCCTCCCGCAGAACCTGGTGTCCTATTGCAGGACATTAATAAGCCACAACGAACAGCAAAACACAACGCTAATGAACCACCCAATCGGGCATCGCGCAAACTCAAAGCAGAGCCATTATTAGCACAGCTGCTAACTGTAAAAACTGAAGGCGGCCTCCCAACTAGGATGGGCACTGATTCTAGAAAAATAATCGTGTCTCCAAAAGACGTCACCCAAAAATCTGTCTCTAAACCGAGGGAACTTGAAAGAGGTGATCACTACTTCCAACAAGCCGAAACAGCATCAACAGAGCCAGCTGTGATTGAGAATACCTCACTTGTAAATGACTGTGATTTGCAACCATTGAATTCTGCAAGCTTTCATCTGCCTGATGGTCTTTCTCTGCAGCAGGACACTCTGATTTTACAAACTACAAGACCAGAGCAAGAAAAGGGCTTTAACATACGATCGCGAGTTCCAACCTTTACAAACTCAGAGAAGGGAACACCCCCCTTCTTACAGGCCACACCCACAGCCACAGAACCACTGTCTTTTCAGTCAAATAAACAAAAAGCTAACAGCACATTCACAACAAAGTCCATCCAGTACCCTGTGGCTAGCTCAAAGGAATACAAGAGACCACCACCTTTGATGCCTGACCCTCCTTCCTCGACAACTGTCATACCAGTACAACGGCAAGACTTCTGTAACAATAACGACAAAGAATGTCATCCTAGTGTAAAAACTGATCAGAATGAACAGAAGTTCCAGAATGAGCAGGCGCAGCTTTCGACGAATGACCAAAGAGCTCTTAATGATCGAAACAGCTTCGCCAATGAGTTCAACACGTCGTGGCGTTGCAGGCAGTGTATGAAGATATTCACCCAACGCGTGTCATTACAGATGCACGTGTGCTCACAGCAACCAGACAACCCCTACCAATGCGGTCACTGCGCATGCTCCTTCTCTCATCATGAGGATCTACGGGTTCACGTGGAAACACATGTCAGTGATAAGCCTTACCGCTGTGGTTTTTGTTCTCGGACTTTTGCTGGTTCTACTACGCTCAACAACCACATGCGGACCCACACAGGGAGCAAGCCTTACTCTTGTAAGAAATGTGGGAAATCTTTCTTGAAAGCAGCGCAGTTGGCCAAACACAAGCGCGTAGCACCGGCGGGTGAGTGTTGCGTCACCCAATCAGTTTAGAGAACTTCAACCACTACTCACAATGCAGCAAGACTAAAAACCGATGTTAAAGATTGTCCAGTTTTTATTTACAACGACGTTTTTCTGAAAAATTAATGTAAAGTAAGACTAGGAAAACTAAGTTCTAACATATTTTTTTATTCACAATATTACCTTCATTTATATATTTGAAATGTTTGGTAACCTAGCTAAAAAATAGTACGCTTGAAAACCTTGTCCATAATTGTCTATTGAAAAGACACCTTCCTATGGTAAACCACAAAGACTAAGTTAGATGGCCGCAAATAGAAAGCCTTCGGAGCAGGTGCAACGGTATTAGGGAGGACTAGTGTTCGCTCTCCCCAACCTCTTTGCGCCTAGACTTGAAATGGCTTATAAAAAATTAAACAAATATCATTACAATTAAACAAAAAGTCTATTCTTGTTGTCCTTAGTTTATTTATTCTCATTCCCCTACCAAAAAAATCTTTCGAGAATATTCGTTTAAAAATACGTTAGGCACAGAAATCTTCGTCATACTTGTGACTGAGGTTACGAGACAACCGAACAAGTATCGTCTTACTAGTAGTTCTTAAAAAGAATGAAGTACTGTCTGATGGTTTAGGCGTGGGTAAAGTACCGTCAGGTACTAAATTGTTTGAAAGAGCATGTAAAAACATGCTGTAAAATCGATCAATGACTGATTATGTCCGCGAGTAAGGCTTTCGGATGCTTGTGGTATATGCTTCCTTGCTGTGACTATCTCTCGAAGACCATCCGTGCTTATCGCACTTTCCGAGTATTCGACAAAGCAAACTTACGAAGCTAAGCTGGTTGGACTATAGTGGTCGAACCAGCCATATATGGAACACCACAAATACCGGAAGCAATAAGCCATGAATTGGCTTCGAGAGGCCGAATCAACCATATATGGAAAACAGATGGAAAGCCGGAAGTAAGTATCGAGTTTTTCTGCCGGAATAGAGACACCGCTCCGGCAGCAATTTTTTATCTTCTGATCATGAATAATCCTATCGTTTCAAAGCTACAACATACGGGATATTACGAAAACAGCGTAATGCACAAGACCCATCGCTTACAAAAGTATTTTGTACTTTTTAAACACTGAAAAAATTTTGAAAGTTGCCAGATCGCACAATTTAATTGGGTTAAAAATTTCGCCGGCCGTAGGAAGTTTTAAAACGCTGACGTTGGAGCAAAAAATGTTATCTCAACAACATTTTATTTGATCGCAATATAACTATTGCACTTAGTACTCAGCGAAGCACTGAACAGTTTTAAATAAAACTTAGTTTTGACGTCTAATGGCATACAGACTAAGTGAAACTGTTTATCTAAGCATTTGTTGATTAAAGTATTTCATCAGCACAGACTATATTAAACAGTAATGTATACTGCATTGCGTGGGTGAAAATGTTTAACGACAAACCAATTAAGCACTTCTAGATAGCAAACACTTGAGCTGAAGAGTTAGCCGGCCATGCAATGAAAATTGGAAGAAAAGAAATTTGTCAGTTAAACTGACATATATTAGTAAACAGTCAATGGCATGGCATGGCATGGCATGAAGACTTGATCAGAAAGCCAGTCTAAACGACATGTCGCCAAGAATTGAAGAAAAGACCCTCGCTGAGCGCTTACTGAGTCTTTCGTATTGTCATTTTTGTACTCGCTCCATATAGGAATCCACCACTCCAGCCGAGCCCCGTACAGTTACGTAAAATGAGTGTTAAAAATAGCGACAGAGACGTTTGAGTCTTTTATTGAAACTTTGTAAGTATTTCCATAGTGTTCTTCGAGTGAGCTTTTTAAAAATTTATAAAATATTTGAAAAAACGGAAAAAAACAAAATGAAAAATGCTCAATTACATCATTATGTTTATTTTTTTTTAACAAGAATATATGCGAGACAATATAGAAGCAACTTTTCGGCATCCTACTGACGCCATTGCCAAGCTTAAACCAAATATAATTGAATACATATATGTTTATAAGTTTTTGTTGCATAACAAAAATATTTTACTTGTATTTAAGGCTCGCTTTAATTCAATACAATCACATTTTTCTCCGGGTTCTCCGGTTTTCCTCCAGTCCAGGCCGCAAAATCGACTTTCACGCCGAGATCTGTGCCTTCGAGCGATAAAACAAAAGCCACTGACTCGGGAGACTGAATGAGCAACTACTCCCGGAGTAACGACGATAAAAACAACTGCACGCTTTTTTCGTATTAAAGAACGAGGCTCGCATGCCAAAAAAATAAGAACAAAATAAGAACGGCCTTGGCCAAACTTAATTGGTTCTTTCAGACAAAAAAAGGTGTGTTGTTGACTAGTATTAAAGTGTGACAATGGATAATAAAGCCACTCGAAATACATACAAGTTTCAAAAATCCTAAGTCGAAGAGAAAACTTTGACAGTAATTTTACAACCTGATGTCATACACATGCACTAGAATTGTATTTTCAAAAAGGTTATAGTTTATGATCATAAAGATGCAAATGACGTGTTTTCGATAATCGGAAGTGATATGATATGCTGATAATACTAATAGACAACAAACTAATAACAGATTTTCTTAATATGAAGTTTGTGAGAACGTGTACCACTTGGATTCCCCACTATTAATCCGCACCATATTAGTCTAAGAACCATGTATGATCAAATTCACTTCAAGCCCAAGAGGGCAAGCGTTCGAAATGATATAAAACTGTAATCGAACGCAGCAGGCCTTGGTGTTGTTTTTCTTTTCTCTCAGTTTTCTATGTCCATTCCGAGTTTGTTGAAAGAAAAGAGGGAGACTTTTTCTACGACAGATGTCGACGCTTCAAAAACCCACCAATCAGGTGACGAGTCTCATATTTTCCGGTTCAATTATTTCAGATATCTTGTAACGGATGCGTGGTCGTGCTCATAAATAATACACTGAGGGAAACGAAAGCCTGACGGGGAAGGCTCTGATCCCAGTTTAACGAGAAAAAAATTTGTTCTTCTACGAAGGAACTGCCGGCAGAAACTTTGAAATGATACGAGTGATTTGATCAAACAGAAAAAACACAAGACCAGTTGAAAGGAAGGAGTGGTTTTTCTAACTGACCTGTGTACGGAAATAAATACATCCGTGTGGATTCGTTCACACTACAAGTGAAATGGGCAACAGAAACATTTACATTCTGTTTCTTCTACTTTCGATTTCCTTCATCGAAATAAAGACAGAATCCTATGAATACTATGCCCACCTGGTTAACCAGTATCTAAATGATTTACCAGTCGAAACGAGAAGCAATGATGCCGTCGAACGGAAGATCGAGTTTCGAATGCCAAACGTTCACCCAGACAAGGTAAGATTTAGGGTTAATTGTCGTACATTTCATCGAACTCGCCCTTCGCTTACCACCACACAGATTTTGAAACAACAAAGCGATTTCTTCTAAAAAAAGAAACTATGTTTGAAATTAATATTTCTTACGCGTCTTTATTATGATCAAGAAGAATACTTGGCGTTAGCAAATGACTTGTGAAGGCAAGTAACTACTGTTTGGTGTGTCGATAAATATATTACAGCTTAATGAACTCTCACGGTAAGCGACTTGATGGTGTTTTTCTGATATTTTGGTTTAGTCCAACTTTCAAGGAAGGTAAATCTTGACTTGGCTACTTCTTAAATCTGGTCATAAACTGGTAAGAAATTCACCAGCAACGTGTTTCTCCTGTAGTGACAGCTGTTAATCGTACAGTCTTTTGACCAAGTCACCGCAAAATGTCAGAAGAAAATAAGTAAACTCAGCCGAATTGCCATCAGCGATCATAACATCTAGTGTTAGTAATCTATGGGAGAGAAAAATGTTGGGAGGTTTTCTAATTTTTACTAAACTTTCACAAAGGAAAAGATTATAATGCAATAAAAATGATTCGTGTTCATTGGTTTCGATTCTTTGAAGAAGTCTTCGGGGTCGTATGCAAATTCACACTAATGTTGTTTAGTTTGTGTGACGTCTGCACACCTGCTTTCACTTCGTTTGTTTGACAAATTGATTTTGAAAAGCTTTCTCGAACTGAACTATTGAGCCTTTTTTATTGAGTTTGAGTATCATGTTTATACCGTGATTTCAATAAGCACATTGGTGGGTCCATTATTAAATTACGTAACTTAGTAGCATCCGTAATTAAAGTGAAAGGAACCAATGATATATTTGTAAATACAGTATACCCAAAACACGAAATGTTTTAAGAGAATCAACAGTATCTAGGATACCGTATTCCAAAAACGTATGTAACCTTCACCGAAGTATCTCATTTATAAATAGTAAATCTTTTTTTTTATTTTCTCGTTAAGAAAAGGAACATTAAAGTATTATGAACGATTACAAGTGTTATTTAAAATTTCCGTTGAGGTCAGTCGAATATATACGACAAAATATTTAATCAAAATTATTCTTTTTTCACTCTAAGTCTAATTCGTACTAATTTGCAACTTTATAGTTATATTTAAATAGCGAATTTACAGTACAACAAAGTTTGTATTTATTGCAAACGAAATACGCCCGTTTGCCATTACGGCCGCTTTCAGGAAATACTATGTTCTATGATAACACTGGCCTAAAATTATAGTAGTTAAATTTATCAAATGCACCGATAACGTTTTGCTTAGGGACCTGTAATAGTCGACTAAAATTTTGGGAAAAAATTTTGGACAAAACCTTGTTCATATTAGTTATTTATACTGTAGATTAAAAGGGTTTCTTTACTAGTGTGTTGCTTAGCTACCACATTAATGAATGTGTAGTTTGTTTAACAAGTGCAGTAAAAGCAATGTAAAAATACTAAATAAATAAATTGTTATAATAAAAGGTTATCAGTCATCACACATTATTCTTTAGTTTTTCTAGATTGCTCACGGTTAATGGCAGTTAAAGCTTGAAAAATGATTTATAATAAACTAAGAATAATTATATATGACGTTTACAAAGCGTATATTATACTCTGTCAGTTCACTAATTTTTTGTGCCAATGATGAATATATATAAAGCTCTTGTTGAACAATATTAAAGTCCGCATGATGGAAGTAGTTAGTTATAGTAACATAAATATTATATACCAAAATCATAATTTTCATCCACACAGACTTTAATAATAATTTTCTTTCATTTCTCTTGTATGTGTGTTTAAGGTACACTCAGGCATTTTTTTAAAATTTTACATCAAAAGTTAAAAAATGGTTCAACCTATGATAAATTGTTAATAAAAGTAAAAATTCTTGTTGCAGCGTACTTCTTTTCCATTAACTTTAAAAAAGAGTTTATAGTTAAACCAACAACAAGCTAGATAATACTTGTTTACTTTGCCAGAATTAATGTTACTCAAAACCTATAATAAAGTCTTGCTAGACTTGTATGTGGCATTTTTCATAAATATGACTTCTTTCTTATCTCTTTTCAGCATGACTCATATTTCTGCACATCAATCAATTTCCCTCGTGACAAAGAAACCTATATTGGTTAGTAAAGTTTAGTTCTTTAATTATCTCTTGAAAGTAAGTAGTGTTCAAGTCTAAAAACAATTTCTTCTGATCTTTTACCTTTTTACTACTGCTTGAAAGACAACAACTCAAAAAGCACTGTACATACTATACAGTGTAACTAACAAATAATTTAATTGAGATGAATCAATCAAAAAGCTAAGTTATTCATGCATTTTTTTGTCAATCACAGTAGTGTGTCCTTTCTGTGTTAGCTAGAACACACACATTCAGTGTAGGGTAAGATATTAGCTGATAAATAACTCAAAATCTTGATTATATATAATTGTCAAGTCTAATTTTGTTGCGATTTCTAGTGGGTTATGAACCACACGCGGAACAAAACACAGCTCATCACATGCTGATGTTTGCTTGTGAGAATCCAGCAACCAGTCAAACAGTCTGGTAAGTTTGCACTGTTTAATGCTGGACTAATTAACAAACACGCTTTCAAGGTTAAACACATTCACAAATGTTGCATTGGTAAATTCTTGTAATTTAGAACCCTGCTTTTTAGTCATGCAAACTGTAGTTCAGGATAAAATTATTTTATTTTTCATCTCAAATTTAATGTTTTTGAAGAATGTCATTACCATAATTTTATTGGATGCCCTATTACAATTCATATAAATTATGGTACATGTATGGGGAAGTTAGATGCTGATAAACTTGCCATGGCAGATTAGTTCATAAGTGATGACCAATAACACATATACATACAAAACTTAATGGGAAAAATTTAAAAAGGATTACTGGAGAAAGTTTTCTTGGTAGTCATTTTTTTATTAAATACAATATGTATAGCATCAGTTAAAATTGCATGTTACATATATAATTATTGATTTTGTCTTTGAGCAGTTTTGTTAACAACACTAAGTTAATATAGAAGAGAAAAAAAGTCAAAAAACAGTCCTTCGCTCCTGATTCCAATCAGCAATGACAATGTTAAGTTTTACAGTTCTCGACTCTACCGACTAGCTATCAAATGGCTATGAATACACGAGTATTATTCAGCATAAACTCACTAAAACTTTAACCTTCTATAATCCAGCTGAATAAATAAGCCTTGTTTTGCCCATGCTACAAACTGGCAATTACTTAAAATAATATATAGTGGGAAGCAGAGAAGCTGTCTTAAAGGCTATACACCTTGATCTCCATGTTTAGTTTGTTTTTGAAAAACCCTTCTAAGTGCGATTACTTTAAACGTTATATCAATCCTTAGTCATAATTATTTATTTTTATTACCCAGGGATTGTGGTGACATGGGTAGAGGAGTTTGTGGTGATGGAGCTGAAAAAATAATGTATGCTTGGGGAAGAAATGCACCACCACTAAAATTACCAAAAGGTTTGTTGTCGATCACTAATATTGACTGACAATATGTACAATCTTCTTAATTAAGGGTTTTGCCAATTATATATTATTCACAACATGGGGACGGTATGTAACTGTATCTGCAGCTGAATTTCCTACTGATGTGTTAAGGAGACCTACATAATGCCCAACAGAGAAGCAATTAATTGTTATACTAACCCTCCAAAACAACTTGTTTCTGTACATGTTTTAAAAATATTTCTTTTATTTCTAAAACTTTTAAAAAGGCATTTGTTGGAGGGGAGGACTTTAAAACAATTTCTTGATTAAAAGTATATATAATATGGCCCCAAGGGAAACAGCTATTAACTAGAAGTTTGTTTTCCAACTTTCCAGCTTTTGTAACTAAAATTTGTTTGGGTAGGTGTTGGATTTCAAATTGGAGGCAAAACAAAAGAAAGAAATCTTGTGCTTCAAGTGCATTACGGAATGGTTGATAAGTTTAAAAGTAAGTATGATTAATTGTAAAAGATCTTTTTGTTCCTCTCAAGATGAGTATATGTCTAGAAATTTAAGAATGCTTGTATACCTCAAATGCAATAATTTTTTCTGAGGGCCATGGTCCTAAAACACTTGATTGCAGCTCAAATTGTTATAATTTAAATTAATATTAAATTATAACTATATATATTAAATAATAAAAAAAAAAAAAATTAAAGATGAGTCATAGATTTTCTGTTACTCCAAGTTTCTCGCTTCGCGATCTTCGGCCAGACTGTCTGTCTGGAACCAAAAATTGATGACTGTGAAAGTGTGAAATATGAAGTAACAGAAAACCTATGCTTCACCTTTAATTTCATTTTACTTTAAACCTAGCACTACTTTCAGGCATTGAGCACTGTTTTTGTTTGGGGTAACTACCTGTCTTCATTTAACTATAATTATAATTATAAATTGTTATATAACACATACTAGTCTTGTATGTTTCATCATCAGTTTTTCTGTTTTGTACTGCAAATAATAATTCATAAATTCAATGGTATCATTTTTTAAGTCAATTTAATGGATGTTAAAATGGATGCTGGTATAAATGGTGTTTTGTAAACTGTCTCGGCCAGTTTATGAGTGATAATTACTGTATGTTCACTCAAAGAGAGGCAAGGTCCAGTACATAACTGAAATAATGCTTATGAATTATTGCAAATGGAAACTAGTCATTATCAGTTCTTAGCTAGCAAACCTTCAATACAAAATCTGTCAATGACAGAGAGTTATTGATTTCCTCTCTTGTGGTTTTAGATGTATTGTAACAGTTAGTAGTTGTTTGTTCTATACATTGTTAGAGGTGGCTTGCATTGTAAAGTTCTGTATATGAGTACTTTATTTATGTATGATAGCTATATATATATATTTTTAAAGTGCATGTTAATGAAGGGATTATGTTAAAATGGTCTTGTGGTGGTTTAACCCCTAATATCTCTACCAAGCACGAATGTATACGTCATCAAAACAAACACTTTACCCATTACCTGGTTGCTCAAAAAAAAAATCATGTTGTGTACTCTGGAGGCTGAGAAAATCCAAAATGGTGGCCAGTCTCTGGGTGGTAAAACCCTGATGGGGTTAGAGAGCAAAACAGTTAAAACTTTATAAACTAAACAAAATTCCTGACTTTTTCACTTCCAGAGTGACTAATTAAAAGTAATTGAGCTTATTTAAAGTTCTAAAACAAAGTAAAGATAAGTCAAAATAATAATTCATCTTTACAGGCTTTTTTAGCCCTAACCCTTCATAAAAATTGATCGTTGATGAATTTTCTCTTTTTAAAGCTAATTTTTCTCTAATAAAACAACTCTTCTTCAATATCCAGAAAACCCCAAGTTATCAGATGCATCTGGGGTCACTTTGATGACAACTCCTCAACGGTATGATTTACTTTCTTAATAGATCAACCATTCATGTAGCAATTGCTTATACAGACACAATGATAGTTAAACCTCAATGGAATAGCTTAAGTTATGATTTTTTAAGTTTATTTACTACCCTGTTAGGCAAGTGACAAAAGGCTGTTCTTAATGACCCCTAACCAATAAATAGGCAGGTTTTACAGTAAGGTTTTTGATGTGTTTGTGTTTTAAATCAAACTCTAGATAGAACAAGATTTTTTTTGTATCTAGAGTGATACATTTTGTAATAAATGAACAACTATATCAGAACATACTGGTATGTTTGTGACTGTACAGTGAGTGAAAGAACAAAGCATACATATAAAAAAATAAACTCACATTCGATTAATTTTTTTTTTCTTACCTTTGTGTTGCTCCCACAAAACAGAACTCCTTATCTGGCAGGAATATATCTTATGGCTCGTGGAACATATGGCAGTGATATTCCTCCTAAAATGAAAGGTTGCTAAAACTAAAACCAAAGCTAAGGGCATGGTGAGAGAGAGGTCAGCGAGAGAAATGACTTTTTAAAGTCACTTCCCAGCTTTCAAATTCTTGTTGGTCTGTGATTTTGTTTTTTCAATCAATCGATATGGATATCTTCAACACAACCTGGTAGTAAATTTGTTTTGTAAAATTTGCTCAATAAAATACATTTTGTTGACAAGTAACATTTGCTGATTTTTGGAGTTTAGTGCAGCAAAATCACACCACTGACCTATCTATAGACTCTCTTCACCAGGCATAAATCTGTAATAAGCTTATAATATATGTCTTATAATATATGTAAGATATATATTATTCATATTGACATATAACCTACATGTGAATTATAAACATTATTTATAATAAGTTGAGTCTTCAAAGTTAATAGCATGATAAAGTGAATTGTTTAAATTCCAAATCTATTTATAAAACAAAAGTAACATTAAGTGAGTAAAGTTATGTGATCCAAAATAAATTAATCAACTAGTAAATACACAAAGCTTATTCATTTTTATTTCTTGTTTGTTTCTGCATATCTGGTACAAAATAGTTTTTTTTAAAGAAAAAATATAAATGTCTAGTCACATGTGATAATAAATTAAATTGTATTTTCATATCGAGATAAAATGCTTGAAAGTACATAAAGTCCTTAAATTAAACATGAATGTTTATGAAAGTTATAAGCCTTCAAAAGTAAATCATCAGGCAGAATAGTAGTCTGCCATTGTATTTACAACAATGTAACCAAGAGATAAGATTTACTACAATGTAAGTCTCTGCTTCAAAAGAAATAATTTGATATGAATATAAAAATTTAATTATTTGCCCTTATCTGCAGACGAGTTACTGTGACTTAAACTGTAATCGTTTTTAAGTAATGATAAATAATCTGTCTTCAGCAATCTAAATTAAGGAGGTGCAGTAACTAAAATAAACAAAACATAAAAATGATCACAAAATCAAAAAGTCAGCTTTTAAAACCAACCAAAACAAAGTATGGATCATGCACAAGTTTTTTTCTGTTTAATCAATCAAGGGGAAAAAAAGAAGAAAAATATATTTGCTAAACCTAAATAATAGGATGTTAGAAACTAGAAACACAGTATTGGGTATTATAATAATTCTTTAGTTCCTAATACTAAACAATTAATTATAATTAAAATGCTAAGTTTTGTATGCAGCTAGAAAATGTAAAATACTTTTAAAATACTCAGTTCATGATTGTGCAAATTGTATCCACTTTTTAAATTTTTATACAACCAATATCCCATAATATGTAACAAAGAAGTAAAAAACGTGTACTTTAAAATAAGTAAATTTAAAAATCTAGAAAAAAACTCATAAACCTAAAAGATATAAACTTCAGTTTATAAAAGATAATAAATTTTATTTAAGCTATTTTCAGGCTGGCATCGTTTTAAAACTAAATTTTGCAAATAACTTAAAAGAGTCTAGCACACTGTCACTAGTTTTAAGTACTTATTGAATTAAACCAAAGTATATTTTAAAACATCAACAATCCCGAATTTCGATAACAATGACATATTTAAAACATATACATGCATATTCATCATATATCAATTGCCAGTTGTTCCGTTCAAGCCAGAGAAAACAAACCTTCGCCTCGCGTCACAACGCTTGACAACACATTTAAAAGACGAAGATATTTCATATCTGTCTTACGACCATATGTTTTTGGAAACCTTCAACGCGCTAAAATGGTTGATTTAGTTCTAACTGAAGGGTTTTCCTTTCGTAAAACTTGAAGTTCGACGAATACTGCCACTGCTTTTCATCACTTGCTACGTTGCAGGCGCGCGCGCGCACTGGGGAATTTTATTGAGTGTGTGCACAATTTTTTACTTTGACTCCCTGGAAAATACCAGGAGCTCAATTAACCATATTACTATTCGTTTAAACATCTCATCTGTTTTAAGCTGATTATTAAAATTATTCGTACCTTTTACGGTCTTGCATATAGGCTCTTTGGCCTTTTACGAATTCAACAACCTGCGAAAGTTCTTTGATAGAAGAGCAGTATTCAAACACAGATATAGTTGACGGATATCACAGAAGATGTTTACTTTTTCCTTTTTATTCGACTCAACAAACAATCTCTCCCTTTCAGGATGCCAGTGTTACTGATTTTTTTTTTATAAGGTTTCTTTTTTTAGCAAAAGGTGTCCTTCATTGAGTAAATGCATCATGTTTTCACTTTAACACTTTCTTATTCTTAAACAGGCCAAAGCATCTGGCTGCCATCTTACTACTTGCCTCTGATGGAAAAATTCCACCAAAGCAAAAAGGTTATTCTTCTAAGATGTACCAGTTTTAGTACAGTTTCTTAAATTTAACATGACTACAAAGACTCGAGCACATATTCATTTAAAGGATAAGTCACAGAATCTGCGCATTTTTATATTATTTAAAATCAACAAGTTTGATGGGTCAACTAATCAATGCTTCAGACAAATTAATATGTGTGCATGATACTAGTGTTAGTATCGCACGTTCCGCTCTTTATAGTATTAAGAAATAAATTGTCACTGCTTGTCCGTGTGAAACATGTAAGTTGCTTATTGCCGGGAAATAAATTGATTGACATGCCTCCGTTTCCGAATTCTACGGGATGCACTAATGGGTCCTCAAGTTAAGTCATGATCAGGCCGACACATTTAAAGACAAGCCTTGGTAATAATATTAAGATCACTTTTTTTAACATCAACGAACGTAGTTACGAGTCAAATTTGTTTTAAGCAGTATTTGTTCCGCTAAAGCCGTCTCGGTCGTAGAAAAAAAACACATTAAAACAGTTTGTAATATTAACTTAAGACTGATTAAAATGATTGGTCTGTTTGCTTGTGTGTATATTTTGGACCTTTCATGCGCTACTGCGCGATGAAGATGTCATTTAAACGGGGTCCAAAGGTCGAGTTGAATTTGTTTTGCTGAAAGCCTGCCCGGAATGGTTACAAGAAAAACAGAGAAATGCAAGGAAAAGCATGGAAACGAGGCTGAATGGGCATCCAGTTTATACCTCCGTCAAATTGCGGCCTATCTTTATGAGATTTTGTAGCTTGACTCGTTTTCCCGATAAAATGAATATATTTGTATGCCATATTAGCGTGATAAAGGTTTGTTATCCCAAGAGCGCGCGTTAGATGTGATATTGGAAATAGCCAAAGAGGCGCGCAGCACCGAGTTGGCTATAAATCATCTTATATCCAACAAGATTGAACCGAATAATTGTTTTTAATTACTAAGTTTCTTGAGTTTTCCAAATCTACCGATATCGGAAAATGACGGCTTAAATTTATTCAGAACCATATTTCAACTTTGCAACACAATACATTGTTGTTAGTTTTGTGTGTTAACTTTGCTGATAACCGAGTTGGAATGAGTCTTTTAGAACGCTAGAAACGCAACATTCAGTTTCAAAATTAAATAGTTAACTATAATTATTTTTTATTACTATCGTTATTGTTAATTTAGTCCTTATCATTGTCATGTTAATACTGAAATAAACTGTTTAGTTAGTGTAGGTTTTGTTTTTTGACTTTGTGTAGGAAAAATCCTAAATTAATTCCTGCTTTTTTCTCTTCCTTGTTCAGCCGTCCATCTGGATACCGGCTGCCGATACTATCAAGATCGGGTTCTTCACCCATTCGCCTTCAGAGTTCATGCGCACAAACTCGGTGAGATATTCTTTAGTCTTTTTTATTACGCAACTTGTTAACTTTGCATTTGCCCTTCAGCAAACCACTCTCATAGCTTGAAACAACTGAAACGGCCTCCTCGCCCTCACATTGAAAACGCAAGAGTAAGACTCGTCCGGATCTGCACTAGATAAGCAGTGAGAAGAACAGCGGACAAACCTTTTATCCGAAATTTAGCTTGAATAGCTTTCGCTTGCCCTTCTTTCGGCACATTTCCAAGTAGTTTCGCTTGAAAATTTGCATCCCCATCAAATTTCGTTTTCCACAGTTTAATTTATGACTCTCTGCGTCCCACGTGAACATCCTGGTAGGCGTCACACAATTGAACACCCTAGTACGCGTCATACAGTTGAACACCCTAGTACGCGTCATACAGTTGAACACCCTAGTACGCGTCAAGTCATACAGTTGACTGATGGTAATAAAAAAACTGACCATAGTTATTATTTTGTTTCTTAAGTTTTTGTTGCTTGTACAGTTTTCAATGTGCAGCTTGTTTCTCCCTTCCCCTTTCTCCATTCCTTTTGTTCCTCGACCGTGCCCATTTTGTCTTCTTAGCTGAATTTTCGATCGCCTTGCCAAGGAATTGGTATTCCTTTTTTTTGCAAGGTTGTAAACGTTTGCAACAACAACAACAACTTTATTGTGCTGAGTAAATTTTTACAAGTTACCATAAGGATATTGATTGGATACTGTTTGCGGTATAGAAAGAGCACAGCCATTTAGAAAAAGCAGAGCTAGTCGAGCTAAACGACTGAGCCATGCGCAGAAAAATTGCCTGTTACTTTAGTTTCAATGAGACTGTTCAAAATAAGAACAAAAACAAACAAAATTAAGAACAAAAACAAACACAATTAAGGAAGTGAGTTCATATACAATGTATTAATAATTAATAGAAGAAGAACACCTTTGGTTTTGTGTTGTTATCATAAATTGTCTGAAGTCTACCTGACTTATACAGTAATGAAAAATTATTACACCCTTTAATACGTGGTTTTCGTTGTTGAATTTCAAGGCTCAGTTATTACAGGCTACAGAATAAGAAACAACCGGTGGACGTTGCTTGGAAAGGGTGATCCTCAAAGACCGCAGGTAAGATATTTTCTGTTTTATCCAGACTTTAAAGTGCTACTAAACGAATCTGGCTGACTTTTTGGGAGAAATCTATGGACCAAAAATATAGCTTTTCAGTTTTTCCTAAAAAGAACTTTTCGAATTGAACAAAACGCGATCTTTTTATTAAAAAAAATTTAACATCGATAAATTGGCCGCCATCTTTATTCACTCCTTCCGCTGGCTAAAAAACCATAGACTGCAGGCGCATGGCGGGAAACAGTCCGGATGGTGCGCATCGGATTTCACACCGACTTCAGATTAATTAAGCAAAATTCCAGCGTGGTTGATCTGGTGTTTCAAGATATAAGTGTTAATGGTGAAACATACTTGTAAGTTGTGCAAACATCATAGTTTTTGTTCGTTTTGCAATAGTTACAAAACTGTTTAAGAAAGGAATTTGTTTATCTCTTGTTTTCTTTTTTTTTTATTTTTATAACATTATTTTGTTCTCTTGCTGCTTTTTCAACAAGGTTTAAACATTCCCTGCCAATGAATGGTGGGGAAAATGATAAATTTTATCATGAAATTTTGTACTATGCTTCTGCATGTATGTCTACAAAGGACAATTCCACTTAGTTATATAAAAAAAAAGTTTTTTGATCGGTTGTTAATGAACAAAAATAACATAAAATATCTTTTTGCCGCAACATGTCTTTGTCTTGCATTAGCTAGGATGAAGGAATGTAGTCTTCGAAAATCCGTTACTGGTTGATAAAGATAAACATCATAATCAACTAAACTATATATTCGGCGGTAGAACTAGCTAAGTAATTTATGAAAAATGTACGCTTAAGATCTATCTTGTCTTAACGTATTAACGGAAACACAGCACATCAGCCACACTGCAATTTCTTTCTTACTACTTTCGGCAGGCTTTTTACCCCATGAATAATGGAGTGGATATCAGAAAAGACGATATACTGGTTAGTATTATCTGTAGATACTTTTTCTGTTTGTTATTGTTTATACTGTTGATGCGATCGACTAAGCGTCTCGTGCGGTACACTGGTAAGGCGTGACGTGACATGTACAAATTGGTGTCCATATTGTGATGCCGTGTGGTGTTATGGGATATGGTATCAAGATTAATATTTTAAACGTTTAACTGGAGATGGGCAGATTTTGAGTGATAGACGCTCATACTGTAGTTCTTTACTCGTGGTGCTATATAGAGTAATGCCAAAATGTTCGTCTTCAGGTGGCAAGATGTACCTACAATTCAATGAAAAGGGACCAAACTACCTACATCGGGTGAGTTAGTTTGCACCGATTCTAAATTGTGCTGGGAGTTCGAAAGAGTCTGTGTTATGTCAAACACTCAATTCAATTGAAACCGTGCACGATAGGTGGCAAAAAAGTGCGATTTAACTTGACTACAGCATGTTTGTTAATAGCTAGTGATTGTCCTTTAGGCCTTCAGGTTTTGGTGATACAGAAAAAAGACAATAAGTTCGTGCGTTCGTGAAAGAAAACTCCTTAATGGTACCGAATCCTTTGATTTTAACTCCTTGGAGATATACGTTAAAAACCTGCATATTACAATGAAACCATCCCCTACTCTCTCTCCCGCCTTCTTCTCCATCTCCTCTTTTTAGTCGTCAATGTGTAGTTTTTTTTATGCTTTTTAGCTTCGAATATGCACTACATGATGTCGCTTACTCTGCCAGACTACGTGAAACGGAACTTTATTTCAGTGTTTCAGGGAACCTCCAAAAAATGTTTTGAATCCTTTACACTCGACACACTTGGGTTCGGCATGGAGCAACTGCATAATAATTGATTTTAACGCACACGCGATTTTAAAGAACACGGCTTTATTATGAAGTTAAGCGTTCATTATTTTTGTTTTTCAATACCGAGAATTTAGCAAATTTTTGAAGTTATTTTAATATTTATCCTTTAGAGCAACGATGAAGGATGAGATGTGTAACTTTTACATGATGTTCTACTACGACCCAGCTTCCGGTGTCGACAGAGACGAAGCGGAGGCCTGTGAGCCGATTAACGAGCATGCTGTCCAAGCTAGTTTCCCAGCCGACTCGGACAAACCCCTGCCAGGGGGACACGGGGAGGGAATGCACATGAAACGACACATTCAACTGAAAGGTACACACTCAAAACCCTTCTACTCTTGAACTTGATAGACTCTATGCACATTGGCAGCGATTTAAGGTCATTCCATTGAAATAGAACCCACACCTAGATTTTTGTGAAACTTTCCTCAATATTAATTGTCAATCATTATATGTAAACTGCAAAAGTTGAATAAAAAAGGGGTGTGCCCGTGTTAACTTTCGAGATATGATTGATACAAATACCCCCACCAGGGTTATTTTTCTGTTATTGTAAGCTTGAAACTAAAACTACAGTTTCCTCATTTGGCCAACCAAGATAACATCGAGGAGTATAAGGGAAATAAAGGAAGACAACGTAACTAGTCCTTCTGGATCAGGAGAATGACTTTCTTGTAGTTCTCAGCAAAAACATTTTTGATAAGGTAGCATTTTCGTGTGCTTTCGATGTTGTTATGTTTCTAAAACCTAAAGAAACAGTGTATTATTGGATATGTTTTATAAATTTTTCCAAACTTGCAGCACTCAGATTTTCCCTAATTTTTCTCTTCAGAGAGTCCTGTTGAAATTTGATTGATTGACGAAAAAAAATTGTGGGGTACCCGTGCTTTAGGAAAACTGGCAAAACATGTGCTTTTTTGCTTCATTTCCGATGGGAGACTGGGACGAGTTAAACAAAAAGCTTCATATATTATGAAGAAAAACAACTTTTTTTGCATTATTTTTTCTGACATGTCTTCAAGAGCTCAACATTCACTAGAACATGATAAAAATGTGTTAACATTTTAAAATTTCTAATATTATGCGCAGTAAAGATGCGCAATGCAAAACTGGCGAATTACCTTAAGTATTTTTTGTCTGTTGCAACAATTTCTTTTTGCGCAACTCATTATTTTAAAAGTTTAATTCAAGAACGAGTCCAGTTGCGATAATTTGATTGTAAACAAAAGAATATTAAAAGCGCTGCCATTTATGCAAAGAGTTTGGAATATCAGTGATAAAATCAAAAATACATTTTGATATTTTCGATAATGATTTAAAACAAAAAAAATGAGATCTGATTCGGTCAACTTGTTGAGAAATATCTTTGCTGGCTAAGATTGTTAATGCTTCGTGGCAACAGAGATAAGCTTCAAGATCCTTCGATTTTAGGCTTTGCGGTGCCAAGCCTCATAGCTGTTCTTTTTTTCCTCGATGTTTTGAAAGAAGGAGGGGGCTGGGACTGCAACTAAAAAGTTGTAATCTAACAAAACAAAATAGGTGGAACGAGCTAGCAAAATGACAAATGCTCAGCTTTAGTTTCATGGATGAATCTATCATTCCCTAACTACTGAGATGGACTTGAGGGGTCTGAACTTAAACAGTTTTCTTTTGGACTAAAAAGATTTTGTAAACAATTCAGGAATGAAGAAAGCGCGTGACGAATTCGAGTTTTGCTCTCTGTTATGCGATTACCTTTAGGCTGCTTGCTTATGCTAATTACACTAAGACTTTAATCGACAATGACATCGCTTCTGCTCTGCTGCTAGATAAGCGTTCAGTGCCAGGGACATAAATTCGTTAACTTTCTTTCTATAATTCTGCACAATATAATAAAAGGCTCAAAATGTTTTAAGTCATTTTGAAGTTTAAAAGTTTAAAATATTAATGTTTCAGACTTAAGGTCATCTGCAAACGTAGACAAAAGGATATTTTAAGAGCCGCTATTAATGCATAAGGGATATGGAATAACTCTGCATGATCTGAAAAAAAATGGACGATCAATTATATGTTTTTACAACCCGAGACGCTTCAAAAAACATCTTAATTCATAGAAGCAAAATTTAATTAAATAGCACTAAAAAGGTCAAATCTCATTTACCAATTAAGACAACTTCTAACATAAATTGTTGCGTACATCGCCGAGTAAGCACGAAGACTTGGTAAATTTAAGCTCAACGTTGTTTTAAGTGTAGTCGCCGTGAAAAAATGAAACTTATATAGTGCAAGTATCATTCAAAATTTTCAAATGCGCTTTACAAATATACAAAATAAAATAATAAAACGTTCAAACTACAATGTTAAAAACAATTTTAAGCTGTAACAATAATAATTCTAGTTGATTAAATTTATCGTAGGCTTTAGAAAATAAAAAGATTTTCAGTTTATTTTTAAAGGTAGTTAGTTTGTGCGTAAGCTTAATGTGTAATGGGAGTGCATTCCAGAGTTTTGGCGCTGTAGAGGAAATGTCGGATGTCAGCGAAAATTGTCGCATAGCATGCGCATGGGCGTTTCAAAAATTTGCTGTCTATCAACTGACCGCGGTTGATGTCTGTCTGTAGACGCAGAAGCAAGCAGTCAGTTTTGAGTTCAGCTTATTCCACCAAATTGTTGTCATAACAGGCGCATTGGCAAAGCACTAGCCTGCTGTCTAAAAACTAACCGCGATTTATGTCTGTCTGTAGGCGCAGAAGAAAGCAATCAGCAGTGATCGTCCCTGGTAACTGAGAAATAATCACGAGGGCGCGCAAACTTTTCAGAAGTTGTCATGAATTACTATATTGTTAAATTAAAAGCAAATGTTAAATATAAAGACGAAAAACTAAAAAATAAGCTGAACTATACTGAAAGTTCGATAAGTTTAGGGTATCATCAAAACAACATAAATATCAAATAAAGGTTTGGTGAGAACTCTAATCGTCTTTTTGAGTGCTATTTTTGTTCTAAAAAAGTTTCGGGGAAGGTGAAGGGGAAAAAAATTTAGATTTTTGTTTTCAAGAATGAAGTTTGTCAAGATTGGTAGTTATCTTGTTTAACTATGTGAGCTGTTTGCCCTGTGTCAAGTTTTAGTAATCTTAGCCAGAAACTTTTAACTCAAACATCAGGTTGTCCAATCACACACGAGTGTGCAGAAGCCCTCTCGTTTAATCGAGAGTGGACGTGTTACGGGATAAATTGATTGTAACTGTTTAAAGTGAAACTTGTGCTAGGTTTTCTTAACTGCTGGAATTTTCCTAAAAGCTTTTGACTGAAATCGCTTCCAGACTACAATAACTGTGTCGTGAATAGATTTGTTACATAAACTATCAACGCCGTAAATGAAGTTGAGAAGCTGACGTTTCGAGCGTT
>JAOBAT010074257.1:0-21029 GCA_026413305.1 Hydrozoanthus tunicans | reverse complement strand
TATATAAATGGTCCAAATGCCAAGGTCAACGGATCATATCTTAGTGGACACATATTAATGTATATGCCCCCTTGTGTTGCACCGAACGTGATATATAGTAAGTAAAGGCGTGTGCCTAATCAAGGACAATCGCCAAAGGTTTTTGTCTTAAGTTCTTGTTCAGTACGCAAGTTTGCTACAGGTAAAACACTGGATTTGAAGCAGTCTAATAGCTTCGCGTTTGTAAAACCTAAAAACACCACGCTCTTGCAATTGTTTTACCCCGCGATGTTATCCAACTCGTAACCAAATTCTTCTGTAGAGTCGAAATCAAACACTTTCTTTCAGTCGCTATTTCTGGTAATTAAACAAAAACAACAAGACGAAGATGAACATGGGAAATTTTTCTAACAAGATGACGTAGGGGTGACTAGGGGTCTCGTCTAAGAGAACTAAACTAGGTTAGAAAATACCCTCATCTGAAACAGCCGTAACACGGCTCGAATTTCTTTCGAACTTTGCGGAGCAAACGCGATCTTTAGACACAGATATCTGTGATATTGAAAACCTGTCGCTTGCTTGGTTAAGTTTTAGAAACAAAGACTTTTAAACTCGAATATTGTAAATTTGTTTCGGAAAGACACGCACCTGTTCCACATGTTAAGCAGATTTAAGATATGTTAAGGTTATTAACTGTAAGCAGATGTTACAAGTCTTTGTACATTGTTATATATTGGAAGTTAGAGACACTTGTCTCTGTAATAGCCTGATGGCAAGTAGATACAGCTTAGCTTCAACAAGAAAAGCAAAATTCAATTTAAATGGTAGGAAGAACTGAAGAAATAGCCAAGAGCTGAAGACTCGAATGTTTATTTTGCGTGTTTTCTTGGGTGCGTGTCGGTTTCTTTTCCACTTATGCTTTTATGATTAAATATTTAAGCTAATGTCACTTGCTTCGTTGCACATTACTCAATGACGAGTAGCTCCAAAAGATAAATAGAAGGAAAGTAGGTTTAGTCGAGCAGTTGTAGCTGAAGGCATCTTCTGGTCTCATCTATTTTCAGGAGGTACGCAAATTAGGTTTGTTTTCATATCATTTTCTTCCTCTATATCTAACTAACTTGATGTAACACATTGCTGCAGGGCTGGGGCTGGGGTCTCCTTTTTTCTCCTTTCTTTGTGCTGTTATAGACATGTTTTCCGACAGTATCAAAACAATTTACAAAAACGACGAGTATACTGGTACAAACGGCACAGAGTAACATTAACTAGACGCCTAAAGGTGTTTACTCTGACATACAAAATGTAGTGACCTAAGTGTTGTGGTATGAACTTTATAAATCCAATTTCAAGACGCTCTTATAATATCCCCGAGTTAAGTTTACTCTTCAGTGGCTTATTAGGGACAAAAATTTTAATTTATTCGTCAAAGAATTTGTTTTGGGGCAAAAGTAGATCAATAAATGGTGTTGATATGTTTTTGACAGTAATCATGACGGTCTGCTGCAGGAACAGTTACATTGACAAGCTTACACTCATCTAAATCATCTGATTCTTACTATAGCACATAGTTAGTTGTTATTGTTTTGAACACCATAAATCTGAATTTAAGAGAGCTGAAATTTGAGATATAAATGTTGACCTTTTAGCGTAACACGCTTCGTGAGAATGTAGACATTTTCAACACTTAAGCTTTGATTCGTTATTTTGCTTTCTACAATCTGCTCAATGCTTTTTCAGAGCTATGTTGACTTGAAGAATTTCGTATTACCAATTTCTTACCAAAGGTAGTTCAAATCACATTAAATGTAAACTGAAGAGCGTGCTCTGAAGCTGACAACCTTTCTTTGTGGTTGTTCCACTTGAGTGGCTGTGGAAGTGCCGCATCAAATTTTCACCGACTATTTTAAAGATTTCAAAATTTCACCGACTAGTGACTAGTTGTGAAATCTGGACATTCAACTCAGACGACAGTTAATCATTTTCGTTTCTTCAAGTATCGATTCTATGAACGCCGATCAACAAACCTGTACCGTTTCAACAACTAATCTGTAGTTACACTTTCAGAGTTCGACAATACTTAAAGATACTATAATCCATAACCAGTTATTATTTCTTTTTAATCCATTATTAAGTTATATTCCCTTTAGTTATTCCCTATATTTAAAATTTTTAATTATCAAACAATGACAGAAAAAACCTATATAAGCAATCACCGGAAGGAAAAATTGGTAACGCTGGCGTAACACCAAGCCCTTGTTCAAATAACTGACTATAAAATGCGCTCTCTCTAGATTCACAGTGAGTCTAACAGCAATTTCAAGATCAACACTTATCAGAAAGTTCATCGTTTCAACAGCACAAGATTTTCCAACCATACATAATGTTGCGAATCATCCTCATTTTCCTGTGCGCCGTCACCACCACGTTTGGTTGTTCTTGTGGGCGTCTGCCCAGTGACAAGGAGTACTTGTGCCGATGGGCTAATGCTGGTATGTTAAAACAAGAAGGCAACTTTACATTCCGGCTATATCTAAAGTTATCTTTGTTTTTACGTGACGATTTAACTCAAAACAATTCTTGTGCATGTCGAGTAACACAAATTGTAGACTTTTATCCCCAAAAGACATTTTGTTAAAAAAAAACTTAGGCCTGCTTCAAACACCGTATTTTAACCGTATCGAATTAAATTGGTTTTGATCCGGAGCTAATTGAACCGGTGATTCAAACACCGAATTTATTTCCAACGAATTGAATTTCTACCGTGTTATCCGGTAGGTTCGGTGGAAGCGAATTTAATTTCACTACCGAGTTTAATTCGGTGCACTGCTTCAAACACCGTAATTTCACCGAATTCAATTCGTGAATTTAATTCGATACGGCTAAAATACGGTGTTTGAAGCAGGCCTTAGACGTCATAACTAAACTAATCATGCAGTTCATAAGTTTGAAATTTTTCACTTTACGTTCTAATAGCGTGTTAAACCTTGGTATACTAGACTTAAAAGACATATACTTTCTTTCAGTTGTACGGGCCAGAGTTGTCAGTGTCGATGAAGATACCCAAACGAGGAATTACACTCTCGAAATCATTACTGACTTTAGTGGCACTGTAGTGAGCGCCCAAGCTTACAACCGTAGAACGCAACGCATCCAACTCGAGACGAATCCCGACCCAAGAAGGTGCGGTGTTTCTTTAGGCGTAAACCATGTCTACTTTCTTGGTGCCGACCAAGTGCAGAGTGGTCAACTTAAAATTGATTTGTGTCATCGGCGATATCAATGGACTTTCCCAGAAGAACATGAGAAACAACTGAAGGATATTATAAAAAGCTGTTGATAGAATTTAAGCCACTGAAAAATACTTGCCTTAATGTAATGCAAGGAAAGCTTAACTAAAGAGTATAGTTTCAAATTAGAAAAACTGACTTTAATTCGTAGTATCTCACTAAACTTAACTTGAAATACTCATGGCAAATAATGAAAGAGTGCGTACCAGGAACTCTGAATATGTTAATTAGATTCGGTAAGGATTAAGTCGTAAGTGAGAAATAAACAGTTCTAGCTACTAAAGTATATGGTTGAAAGTACGTTAGGGAATAAATATCACCAGTTCTCGTTTTAATCATGTAACTTTGAAAGCTTATTACAATAAAGTGAAATAAACCTTTAATTAAGGTTTTCAGTGAAATGTGAAAACTTTTTGCTGTTTGAATTTTAAGCCAAAAGAAAAGTCAATTTAACAAGAAACGAACCGAGGATGAAATCTCATGCGCATGTGCAATGAATGAGTACTAAACGTAGCCCGCGTGGACTGTGGACGGAAGTAAACTTGACGCAAACTACGTCACATCCGACACACGTTAAATAGCACGTGAAACGATGTTTCGATTCATTTATGATTTTTGACTATTATTACTTTCGCTCATTATACAAACAGCACATACGCCGAATCGAAAAGCCCACTTCCTAAACTTGAGCATAACTTGAGCTCAAACTTGCTGAACTTGCGGCGGTATTACTATTATCAAATACATGAAAGTTGGGTTCAACTTCATATCTGGTAAGTAGTATGTATTCGTTGTTTTGTCAGCTCTACACCACAAAATTGAATGGACCAGAAATTGAATCTAAGGGACAAAGAAGGCAACGTCACAAGCAGTACGTCATGTGCTAGTGATCAAGGAAAGACTACAACATACAGAGTGTATACCATAGAGTGTACACCTTACAAATACTGGCAGCTTAGTACTGCATGCCGTGCCAGTAGTATTGGAATCGCTAGAATCACTGCAAAATTTTTGTTCTCCTTTTGTGGCAATCCTGTCTTTAGTTTTATTTTTCTTTTTTGTTTTACTCTATTTTTAGTCGTGGATACGCGAAGCGTAGAAACAAATATTGCTGTGGGGCACATTATGTATAATATGTCACTCACTCAGATGTAAACAAATCCGATAAACCAAAGATAATGACTTTACGAAATCTTAAATTCCGGAACCTTTTTATCGACATTACAAAATATAAACGCTTCGCGTGTTCCACGCTTTAGCTATAAGTTTGAAGGTGTATAAACCACGAGTGAAGACACTGAATGCAAAGAGTACGTCCCTTACTCCTGAAGACCTTTTCCGTGTCGTTGGTAGTGACTAGATTCCATCCGTCAAACCGCCCTTTTTGAGAGAACCCTGGGAACTACTTTTAAGAGTGTCCGGTTACTTCCGCTCGCCTACGGCTCGATTCATACGAATTTTCAAAATATTTATAAGTATTTATAACTTTGCTTTGATCTCAATCTATCTCCACCTCTATTTTTAAATTTCTTTTGTCCGTCTCGCTTTTGGTGTGGAATCATTCTTGTTAAGTTCATAGTTTTTCAGTTTTACGTCATTTTTTATGGATCATTTCACTCGCGAAACTCATAACCTATTGTTTGTGGCTGTCAAAAGCTAATTTCAAAAATAAATTGCTCGATAGTTTTTTAATTCAAAGCTTCCTCTTTTGTTACTGTTTAAAGAATAGCGCTTAGATTGAAAAAACAAATCAGCGTCTTAAGAGCGAATGCACAGAAAATCTAGTAAAATCCACAAATCGCTACCACAGCTCAAAATATAACCTACCCTCATTTTAAGTTTGAAATAAGGTTTTAATAAGTTTATAACACTGCTGGTATTCAAATTTCAAAATATCGACCGAGTTTGGGAATTATTTCAGATTTTCAATTTCAACGGTCAGCGGGCCTAAAATTTGAAAATCAAACGAGGCTTACCTGTAAGGTGAAGTTTGATTGGAATTCTATGAATCATTGGTCGGAAGCGAAGGACTCACGTGAGATAGAGCGCGCGAAAGTAGAGCATTCAGTTTTCAAAACAGCTTGTGAGTTGCCACACCCTAAAAATAGGGTGGGTTAAACATAATTACACGGGGTGGGCACGTGACTCCTTCCTCCATTCCACTGTAAATGGATCTGTCAAGGCACCATGCACTCTGTTTCTTTTCGAGATAGTCTTGATTCCCTATCTGCTTTTGTGTTAGATTTTCCTGGTATATGGGCTTAAGGAAACCAAACCCTATGTAAGATACACCACTCCGATATTTGTTGTACTAATTTATTGTTTAGGTTAGAGTGACAAGTACCCATTTGGTTTATGGTTGCCACAGCAAGGATCGCCAAAAAGGTTGATATCATGGGTGGCCTCATCTGGGTTCCACCTCCCCCCCCCCCTGTTGTCATACCACCAAGACATGCCCCCCATCCTTAGAGGGATGCATCAGTCGTCATGGTAATGTCAGGGTCGACACGTTTTATAGGATTGTAAGACTCTGAAATTGAATCAACCCACCACTGAATGTCTGTTTGGCTTTTGAATTCCCTTTATTTTGTTTTAGGGCACAGGTTTTATTCATTTCAAGGGCTCTGTAGTGCAGGGGCCCATACATAACTCCAGGAAAGCTTGAGGTCATAAGCCCTAACAGTCGGGCCACATCCCTAATAATTGGTGTTGCTGATCTTATTCGAAGCCCGAATATGGTTGAGCTGAGTTTGTAGCTCGTCCCCAAACAACATCTAAGTGATTGGGACATGTGACGCGCACAGTAAGGCGTATTCTTTGTTTAGAGAAGGTCTATTGGCATCTCGTTGGCGTTGTGATAACACGAACGAGACATGGCCTAAAAGCCCTAGAGCGTCGGTATGCATTCTGATAAACTGCTCAAGGTCGGTAGACTTGTTTTCCCTACGGGCTTGCAACAAAAGTTCCGTAGCTTTCGTGCAAATATATCCAACTTTAGTGGTAGTTGATTGAAGTGACGATAGTTTTAGGTCGCGCCCTCGTGTTTGGCGATCAAGTCGTTCCCATATTTCTGGGTTGACTTTGGGAGTGATTAATTTTATCACAATTGGCTGGTCGGAGATGTTTTCCCGATCTCTCCTTCAATAATTCGTCGCTTAGCTTATTAAGCCAGCGGTTCTCGAAGATTCTCTGGAGTTTCTCCGAAATTTTCGCATCAGTCTTCTCCGTTTCATTCATCGACTGAACGATCTCATCGAGCAAGACATCTTCTTCTTTGTCGCCATCTTGAATTTTTCGGCGTTTGTTTGTTGCTTGCCAAAAGCTCGTCAGCCAATCAGACCCTGCGGAACCGCTGAACAAATCATGAGAACTATCAACGGTCTTTCGACCTCGTTTGGCAGAATCTGCCGATTTGGGGGTCCGTGATTCCCCAGAGCCGCGGAGCGATTCGCTCATATCTTTCATCGTTTCAATCATCGCAGTGAGCGGAGACATTATCCCTGCATTCTCACTCGACACCGTTGAATTCTTGCTTTCTGTTGCCATGTAGTTGTCTTCCGAGGGATCCAAAGGATCTTCTTCTCTGCGAATATAGTCTTCTGAAGAGTTATTCGCCATAAATTTAAGCCGTAGTTGGAAGAATAAGCTTCACAACTGAACACTCTTGAATCAACGTTCGAACTGAATGCTCTAGTTTCGCGCGCTCTGTCTCACGTGACTTTGAGCGACTTCGACCAATGACGAAATAGAATTAGCCGCTGAGCAAGGCAAAACAGTCAAGTGACAGAATTAATCTAAATTTCATAAACGAGCAAATGCCTTGACAATATTTCACTTACAACTTACAAAACAGATAAGTAACCATTCAAAAACGTCAAATTTTCAAATTTTAAGAAAAAACATCAGCGAACGAACAAAGTTCTTGTACCGAATTTGCATAATGCTTAAAAATGCAGCACTTTACTGCAAAAAACAAATTCGAATTTTCTATATGTGGGAATTCTCCAAATCACCTCAAATTCCAGTAACTTCCCAAACAGATGTAGTATTTAAACATTATCTAAAAATTGGCTCGGTAATTTTTGGATTATTTTTTCCCTGCCAGCTGCTAATTGACCTGGGGTCAATTGACACGTGCAAATCACGTTAGTTTATATGTCAATCTAAGCTTCTTTGAAGGAAAATCCGACAACATTCCTCAAAAATATACCTGTTTCGAATTGAACTTGAACATATCTTCCAAAGGAGAGGCCGTTCAACGGTTAATTTCTGTTCCTGCCGTGCGATCTTGTAGACTGCGAGTCGAGGTCTGTTTTCCGTGACTTCGAAACAAGAAAAAAATTCTCATTCTCCGTTTTTTCAAAATAGATCAGATTTCCAGTACCTTATCTGATATAAAATAGTCCAGATAGCAAGCCGAATGAAGCTAAAGTTGCGTGTTCTGTTGACGGTTACGATGAGTAAACCACAGGCACCCCAACCTTGTATCAAGTCTAATATAATGATTGTGTTAATGTTGACAATCAATTCCATACAAAGTCTTAAAAATTTAGTCAAAATTTTTAAAGCTAAAAAAATGGAAGTAAAGTTCACCTACCTTGATTTCACTTTGTGTTTATAACTTAGGTGTAGCAGTTTCGGAGCGATTGGAGGTGTTTCAGAGAGAGTTTGAGTGGAAAAACTCCCTCTAAAACACAACCAATGGCGCCCAAAATACATACCAAATACAAGCAAAGGTGAACTCAAGGCAAATGAACTTTTTTGAATATTTTCGGTTTTAAATTTTTGATTGATTTTGTAAGAATTTATATAGGAAATTGTCAACATTTATATTCATACAATCAATATAGTTAGACTTGCTACAATCTAGGGCTGCCTGTATTTAAAAAAAACATAAGGCGCCGCTATCTCTCACTGCGTGACAAGATAATCAACAATTGTCTTCGGCTAAAAGTTAGTGCAAGGAAAGCAAACTCGTCTTTTTATGTCATCCGATTGCACGCATGTGCAATGGATGACATACTGTGATGGGGCGATTTTGTCACTCACTCTGCTGTTAGCTCGATTCACCCAATAAAGGGGAAAAACTCCATATATGGCCAAAAAATATAAAAGCGTGCGTTATCGAAAAAATTCTTCCTTGCATTTGCGAAGCTGTGAACAAGAAGTGTTTTACGTGCTCAGCCTGAGGTACAAGATTTTGTTCGCCGTTAAAGATTGATTCTTTGCCGTCGATTTTACATACAAAACGTATACATAATGACAAGGTAAATATTAGTTTTTACGAACGATCTCCAATTTTGTTGCGTACAGTAGCTCCAATCGAAAATTTGAGCTTCGCAAGCTTAGGGACTTTCGATTAGAGCGAAGGGTTTAGTTTGCAGGACTACAGAACCGCAAGAATCGAAGAAACTGAGAGGAGGGAGTGCCATTTGGTGGGACATTTCGGTAATTAATTTACTTGTTTATACAATGTGCATCCGATTGACCTTCGATCCGACCTGGAGTTTTAACATTACAGTAGAACGTTTGCTGGATTGTTCGTGTTCGTCGGTATCGAGTGGAACTATTCTAGAGTCTCTAATACTTTGCTGCTGCTACTGGCCTTTTCGGCTCAAGTAAACAACGCCTTTAGACTTCAGTGCTTGTCGCGTGGTTTTTGTCACGATCACATACAAATACTTGTGGCGTTGTGCGCGAATGTCTCGATTGCTCCCGTGAAAACAAAATTCCCCTTGAAAGTAAGAACGGTTTAAAGCAGTCCCTGAAATGAATGTAAACAGCCTACAAAATTAATAGTTTTACCCTGGATCTTTTTCTTACTTCCCTATGTTCGCGAATGGTTATGGTCGGATGAGCACACACACAAAACATACCAAAATGTCTCTTCCCGGCTCGTATTCTATATATCCATCCTGCCTTTCTCAGGTAATCTAAATTGTTTGTACAAACGTTTATTATTTTGTTCAGCAGTATTTTGTTTTCATTCCAGCGTACATGCACCGGAATCAAACGATCTGTTATCTCGTGCAGACAAATAAAAGTTTTGTTTGCCGGTTGGACAAATTTTTGATAAATGTAGCTTGGCGCGATGCGTAATGCATCGGCTCCATGGTTCATTGACTGAAAAGCGCCATTATTTTGTATATTATAAAAATTTGGCTTTTTAGATTTCAAATTACATTTGGTTCTAGTATAGCAAGAAATTGCAATTATTTCTAGACAATATTATTTTAGTTTTATTTTAGTTTCCACTTTAAAATACTGAATGATATTGTGTATACGAACTCGCGACTAGCAAAAATTGGATATGTTACAAGTGAATTGTGTACCATTGTGAAACACGAGATCACTTGTTTTATTTATGAACGTATTCCAAATCTTTTTGGACAGAGTTTGAAAAGTACTGGCTCGCAGTATCAAAGGAAGAAGTAAAGTTATCTCTTCAAAGTGTCATAATAGGATTTATATCCACATATCTAAACTCATTGAATTATCTTTTAGTATTAGGTAAATTACATTTATGGGATTGTGTAAGAAAACCATAATACCGACTGTTTCAAGTTTTAAACAATTAATCGAGCGCAAATACCACACAGAAAAGTTTATCGCGGTCAAAAATCATTCTGAAAAACGTTTCAAATCTAAATGGAGCTTTCTTGAAGAATGCCAGAAATAAGAGTATAAGTTCAACCATAGAGAGAAAGACTATGTAACAACCCAAAATATAATTATTTTAAGCACATAGCAGTTGCAAAAACTCAAAAACATTGTAAAAAGTTTAAGGAATAAGGTTATTGATTAAAGTGTATTTAGGGGAAAAAAAATAGAAAATACTATTCATTGTGGTCTATGAAATATGCATCAGAGAGTAACATTAAAAGGACAGGCGTTATCAACAATCTCTTCAGTCTAAAGAAAGTTTAATAGATGATCCTGATCTTATTCTTCTCGCTTTAAAGACAGGCAAATATGTCAAGCGACACGCTCTTAAATTAAGGCGACAGACAATTGTCAGAGCGCCGACAAGCGACAGAAATTATCGGGAAAAGCGCAAAAAATTTGCGACAGCGATCAACTATGCATCAAAACATCCAGAATATAGTCATTTGTATCTGGCGATATTTTTTGTCCGAGCTTATAATTTTTAGAACACGCTAATGAGGCGTACAGAACATTTGTTCGTCATGTTTACTTGATTTGGTTTTTGACAACGATTGATGAACTGGAGCTAATTATAATAAGAAATTACCAAAGCAAATAATTGCTAAAAAGCAACGTTTTGCTCAGACGAAAATGCGACAGCGACATTTTATACTAGAAAAAGATGCAAAAAAAAGACCAAAAAATGTGGGAGTAAGAGGCCCCCTCGTAGGTCCAAAATATCAGAACGCTTAAGGGGGAGGGGATCAGGGGAGCATTGGATGCAGACGCATTCATCCGCTTTTCGAAAGTTTCAGCTCAGAAATGACACATACGGCGAAACATAAAGGAAAAAGGAAAAGAAAAATAAAGAAAAAAAGAAAGAGTGTACCAAGGCGCCTCCAAACGTATCCTAGAGCGACCTTGGGTCAAGAGAAGCTTTCTTTCTTGGCTCTTCTCCATATACACTATGCAGCTGATGTTGGCGTTCAGCTGTTTGCTTGTAAACAACCGAGGAGGCTGGAGTTTGTTACGCTCTTTAAAAACATCCGACAGCTCGTGATAGCTCAGCTTAAACTTTTGTTATTGCTATCAGTTATGAAAAAGACGGCGATAACTTAAATTTGTTTTTTTTTTTTTGCAAGATTTAGTGAATGAAAACACTAATAACGATGTTGTTTTCAATCGCAAAAGAGAAACTGGGTCTGCTCAATAACTCATTCTTAACTTTTGGCTTGCTACCGTAATATTTTGAAAGTTCCAGCTAACATCTGTACCCTACGTATACTTTTTAAAGTGATCTTGTTATGGGTTATAATTTACGAATCAGGATTTGATTGTGAAACGCGAATTGAGTGTCAGAGACCATTGAGCCATACTGACTAGGTGCGCTTTAGTCCTACGAACAATTTCTCGAAGAGACTAGTTAACAAAAATTGACCATCGAAAATGAGACAAAATTTTGTTTGGAGTGATGTATTAGAAACGCAATGCAGGCGGTCTCAGATGTTTGAAATTTTAAAAATCCCAAGAAGCTTGGGACGTCTGCGCTCGTTGGTTCGTACTATGCGCGAGTTTAGCACTTGAAATAGAAAGCTAAAAGAGACGAAACCAAGAGCTTCACATAAAAAGAGTATTTCAGTACTATTAAGGAAATAAATACTACTTGCCTAAGAACGTTCTCCGCCGAAATCACTTCCAGCAACGCTGCCATTTTGTTCGTGGTCACCTCGGTTCGCGTTCTCGAAAACCGTTGAAAACGCAGTCAGTCCTGGAGCCGAATACAAACTTCAATTCCAGTGGGGAACCCTTTATTGCTCTTGTCCCCAAGGCATATTTATCTGATAGTAATTCTTCTCATTTAAGAAGTAAAACATGTTCTCCGTGCCTTCATAGCCTGGTGAAAACCGAGGCGAACGTTTGTGAGAATTCGAGAGCAGAGTAGCGAAAACCTGCGAGTTTACATGATTACACATTTTTCACATTTTTTAGTCGACTGCGTCTCGGATGCGAACACACAACTTTAGTTTGATACAAATTATCCAATTTGCTGTTTTCCTGTCTGGAATACTTTATATCAGACAAGATACTGGAAATCTGATCTATTTACAAAGAACGGAGTGACAGTTATTTCTCGTTTCCAAGTCACGGAAAACAGATTCTCGAATCTACAAAATCGCACAGCAGGAACAGAAATTAACCGTTGAACGGCCTCTCCTTTAGAAGATAAGTTCAAGTTTAATTCAAAACAGGTATAATTTATATTTGAAAATGGTTGTCAGTGTTTCCTTCAAAGAAGCTTAGATTGACATATAAACGTAATTTGCACTTGTCAATTGGCCCGAGGTCAATTAGCATTTCGCGGGGAAAAAATAATCCCTAAATTACCGATCCATTTGTTGAAGCGTTCCCAAAAATACCAGACCAATTTTTAGATAATGTTCAAGTACTACATCTCTTTGGGTAGTAACCGGAATTTGGGGTGATTTGGAGAATTTCCACATATAGAAAATTCGAATTATTTTTTGGTAAAATGTTGTATTTTTAAGCATTATGCAAGAATTTTGCTTGTTCGCTGGTATTTTTTCCTTAAAATTTAAAAATTGGACGTTTTTGAATTGTTAGATATCTGTTTTGTAAGTTGAACTAAGTGAAAGTGTAAATTTTTTCGCTCGTTTATGAAATTCAGATCAATTCTATCACTTGACTGTTTTGCCGTGTTAAGCGGCTAATTTTAGGCCCGCAGACCGTTGAAATTGAAAATCCGAAATAGTTTCCCAAATTCGGTCGCAATTAGAAAAAGATTGCCAGCATTGTTATAACCTTATTAAAACCTTATTTCAAACTGAAAATGAAGTTAGGTTAGTTTTTGAGCTGTGGCCGCGGTTTGCTCGATTAATTTTTCTGTGCACTTGCTCTTAAACTAGAAAAAATAAACATCTTTAAATCGAAAGTTCGCTGTCCGAAAAATCTTTAAGTTTAATGGATTTTGTGTTCGTGCAGAAGATTGAAACGGCAGGAGCTAAAAAGGATGGTTTGAATCCTGCGATACGTACATGTATTCTTACAGGAAGTTTATATGAACTAGTTGAATGTTTACCTTGTAGAAGAAAGAGCATAAACGCTGTTTTATTGATGATATAGTTCAACCTCAATTCCCGATCTACGTTTGTCATAATTACAATGGCTTTTCATCATCATCGCGAATATTTAAGGTCTGTTGTCATTAAAGCATATCGGAGCGGCTGCCCGTGAACGCTCAGTAGACCCGCTTAGTACATGCACCTTTATATTGCGCAGCTGGGAGTAAGCGGCGCTTATTAGGCACTTTTTGTAACTTTTTGTTTAACATTTTAAAACAAGACCTTCTGTTAACTCGTTCTACCGGACCACCTGTTATCTGGTGCCACCACATTTTGTTAAAAACCTTAAAACGAGACCTAGTGTCAACTCGTTCTACCAGACCTTCTGTTAATTGATACCATCATATCACAAAGTGAACATTTTGTCAAAAACTTTAAAACGAGACCTAGTGTCAACTCGTTCTACCAGACCTTCTGTTAATTGGTACCATCATATCACAAAATGAACATTTTGTCAAAAACTTTAAAACGAGACCTGCTGTCGACTCGTTCCACCAGACCTTCTGTTAACTGGTGCCATCATATTACATTAAGACGTTTTGTTAACAACTTTAAAACGAGACCTGCTGTCAACTTGTTCTACCAGACCTTCTGTTAACTGTTGCCGTCATATCACATTAAGACGTTTTGTTAACAACTTTAAAACGAGACCTAGTGTCAACTCGTTCTACCAGACGTTCTGTTAACTGTGTCGGAAAAGCAATCCACGCACACCAATAAACTTGTCACTCAACTTTTAATTTCCCAAGGTGCCAAACGGCTCACGATAATTTGACAAATCTCACTGTTCTCTCTCCGAGTTTTTCTAAAACTGTCACATGGAATTCGCCATTAGTAGTCTGTGCCTCTTCACTAATGACCGTTTGATGTGGGATGTTATGAATTATCTCCCCTGGCTGGTTCTGGGACGAGTTCCAATATCCCCTGTTCCAATTGTTCCTCCATAACAGTGTAATATTGTTCAATCTTCTCCAGTTTCCGACATAGTGCTTTGTAGTTTTGCAAGTGTCAATTTAAAATAAGATGGTAACCATGGGTGATCTGGTTTCCATGGTAACCTAGAGGAATATGTTCCATCTTCTAGTCTTTGCAATCGCGCCTAAAAGTCCTCATAAAACATTTCTGGCTATTGTCAGGGTCTGTCAGACCTAGCACTTCCTGCGAGCACACTTCATTGAACTCATCGTGGTTTGCGCGGGCAAAGAACTCTTTCTCAGTCTCTGAATTGTGTAACAGATTTTTTTCTGCAAGTACTCAGCCCAGCATAGTGAACTCCTCTTCAGGGTCTGTGTCTGGGTTGGGCCCGAGTACAGCTGGTTCTGTAGTTTTTGACCCTCAGGACATTAGGAGCACGAGAATGACATGTACGGGAAGTCGATCCTGAGTTGTTATCTCTTCACTGAATACAAGTCGCCTAATGCGAGGTTTCTTGCTCTTTTGATCGGAAATTTGTGGATTGGGGAGGTATCTCAATACCGGTTTCTCGGCATTGATGACATGATACAGCTCAACATCTTTACAAACAGTTCAATGCATTTGTTCAATTAAGCTCCTCTCCAACCGCTTGGGCTTTAACTTCAATTTGGTCTGTAGATTCGAGCTGATGCACGAGCTACCAGCTCCCGTGTCTAGCATAATCCTAGCCTTGACCCCATTTACTTCCGCTACAACAGAGGCATGAAGAGTGGTCTGATCTTCGCGGGTCCCAAAGTACCTATCATTTGATCCTTTCAGCTTTGTTTCATTAGTTGCACCTGAGGGCAATGTGGCCGCGAGCGCTCGGTCGCACAATGAGGTGTGATGTTTGGCCCCTTACCTCCCGCAGCCCCTTGGTCCACACTTTGACGCCACATGAGAGGACTTTGTGCAGTTATAGTAGGGCTTATGCTTCTTTAAAAACTCTCTACGGCTGTCTGTGTCTAGGACTTGGGTGCAGTACTTACTAAAGTGTTCATTTGCACCACAGTATACACACGAGGTTGGGGTTTGCCTCCAACGGGATCCCGCCATCATTAGGTTATCCCTTCGTTTGTCTGAGCCCTGGCACCAAGATTTCCAAGAGAGAGGATACATTTGACAATTGTCAAGAAAGCTTGTAATTTAGAGAACTTGGAATGAATGCACTTTAGAGGTCAGTTTTTTAATCAGTTCTAAAGAAAATACTTCTTTTGATAATAATTTTTTTATGAAATTTAAATGCATTATTTGAATGGCCATTTTAATTACAGTTTTCTAGTCACCTGCATGCTTTTGGAATCTCTTATCGAATTGGATTTGTGCATTCATTTCAAGTACTCCAATTTAACCTGTGTCTGTGTTTTCTGCTTCTTTCAAATTGTCTCTTAGCAATGCCTGTAGCTTGTTAATTGATCTGAACCTTGTTCTAATTCCCAAGATGTTAAGTTGTGCCTTAAGGTCTTCTGCAGACATGTTCTGAATATCAAGGCTCGTCTTGTTCGCAATCTCCTGGGGCTCCTGGGCACCTCAAGATGAAGTCGCCTCCGCTTTGCCCGGTCCTGTTTGATGGTGTTCTCCCAGTATTCATTTGCCTTCTTGTTGTATTGCCTTGGTGTCCTTTCATACCCAGCCAGATGCTCCATCTGTTCGCCAACAAGTAAAACATCTTTGGCAGCATCCCATTTGTTGGACCGATGCAAATGGATTCTCCGGCAGTCATCATTTAACTTCTCGACACCTTTTGATCAGATAGTGAACTTATATTGGTTACAGTTACAAATTTGAACAAAACACATAACATTTCCATGTACTGGTGGCATATACCTTGGCCAGTAAACTTCTTTATACCCTGATGTCTGGTCATGAACCTAGGTACATGATAGACCATAGCATGCATGTAGGGAGTCACCCTTGCCTTCTCATACCCCTAAGCATCTCCCGGCAAGTGACCGAAACAGTGTCACCGACTTATGTGCCTGTGTGTTAAGGTAAAATAGATGTAATTTTTTAGACACACTATAACCCCAAATATCACAGACAAAGACTTTTTCATTTTTTATGTATCACTTTAAGTCTGATTATTACAATTAAAATAACTTTGGCTTGTATAAAATGCTATATGACTTATAAGTGGAGTAAAAAAATGCGTTTTGAATTGTAATAATATTAATTAGTAAGTATTAAAATAATAGAAGAAACTGAGGAGAGCTATTAAATGGAATAGAGAGAGCTACACAGATTTTTTCCTGATTACGTGTTGGTGTTTTGATATAGTTTATAAGATATAACGCATGCCTTCAAAAAGTAGTCCATTACTTGTTCAGCAGTTGGGTTTTCAACATCAACCAGTTTATACAGTTCATCAAATTCTTGTAACAGGAAACATTATGCACATCATATCATCACTATTGTTTGTAGATATGGAAAGATTACATTTTTTCTAAGTTTGGATCTTATAATGCAATTCTGTATTGATACAGTAAGTTCATTTCATACATGTGGTTGCAGAGTGTATCCACAACTAAACCCCAAGGAAAATTGAGGATCTTCTCCACGAAAAATTTGTAACATTTTAGCCCTTATCCTGTTAAGCTTTCAAAATTCAAAGTAATAAAATCTTAACAAAAAGCAAATTTTATGTTTTGTTGAAGCAATGAACATTTTTATGACCTACTTAAAAAAATACAGAAAATGATTTAATGGTCTCTTAATTAATTTTTTCAGCATTAGTTTTCAAGGTTACAGCATTTTAATTCTTGCAGAAAGTTCTTTTAGCAGGATAAGGGTTAAAGCTTAAGCAGGATACCTTCCATAACTGAGTAACAGCCTCAGATGTTTCTGGCTTCAGTACTTCTTTTAATTTTGGGGGCAAAATTCGCAGCAGCAGCTTCTTGTCAGAACCCATTAGGCTCGTAAGGTCATACAGTCCACTGCCCTTACCATCTGCATCATGTGATGATATACCACAGCTCACAATAGCTTTAACCAGGGCATTCAAATGTGTGGAAGTCCGCTTGCTTGGAGCCTTATTGAGATTTTCCTTCTCGTCCCACTCCAAAGCCTCCAACACAAGGTTCTTTGTGAGCTTATCTGTGAGTGCAGAAATTTAGTCTTGATAGATTAAATTTATATAGTATGTTACTTTTAATTAACTTGCAATGTTCTTGATTTGGGCCATTGTGGTTGGAGTTAACACTATTTTCTTTTTTCTCTGTACTTCAATCTCGGTCTTTATGGTGCTTCTGTGGTTCTTCTGTACAAGCTTTTGGCAGTACTGCCCTCTTCAGGAAAATGATAATAGTGTTAATTTTCAATTTAAAAAATATATTTTTCTTTGACTTGCCATGGCCCTTAATCAGCTGACACCCTTTATAAAATCACTATGTCAAACCTGTCACTCTAAGCATTAAATGCAGTTCGTCAAAAACAACATTTTCAAGAGGGACGTCCAGGAGTGGCTGGTGTTCACAGGAACACTTGTTCTTCTTGGGGCAGTCTTTTACTTTTTCCAGTGTTCTTGCAAGGTTCTTTCTAATGGTCTAATGGTCTTTTGGCTTTGTAATATCAAATCTAAAATGATGACATATAAAGTAACATATTAAGATAAAAAATGATAAGTTTAACAGATTTTTTTGCTTGGTTCAAAACCCTGTACAAGCATGACCTGTATCCCTCCCCTTTGCAAAACATTGGTTTCGTAATTTATGACTTAACCCTCTCAGCCTCAAACACTCCATATGATGTAATGCTCCCCTAAACTGCCTCTACAGTTTGTAAACGGGTTGGGAGAATTTTGTTTTTCATCCTAGACAAATTGTTTGATACGATTTTTTGCTTTATTCTCATTACAAAACAACTTATTTTGTGGGGAGAATATATAAGGCTAATTTATATGCTGATAAACTTCCTGGGGCTCAGAGGGTTATACTGTCACAGTAGTCCTCTAGAAAATAACTATTTTATCTATATTCCATGATGTTAGCATTTGTGCTATAACAAACATGCCACTAACTAAAGTATTATTATCGAAGAATGAACAGAACTGTACAAAAAGGGAGTTTACCTGTCTTTTTGTGGATTTCACACCATATGCATGCATAGTCTGAAGTTGCTGTCTTCACACCCATCACAAGTAGCAGAAACTAAAAGTTCAAAATGGTTTTAGCTGTACAGTCAGGTAATTTTTTTATTGACTCAATTTTGTCTACCATAATTATTCATGTTATACCTTGTAATCACCATCAAGAAATAAATCCACTGGAATATCTTTCTCTTGAATTGAAACTTTCCCATCCCATATTATTTTGTTTGCTTGCTGAAGCAATCTGCTGCAAGACGTCTTCAGATGTTCGTACGACTGTTGTCCCTTGATAACTGCAACTGTGTGGTATCCTGTTGGTTGAACACAATACAATCTTGTAAGTACATGAAATTTATTTTTAGGAGTGGACATTGTGCATGATTGCTTTATACAATGTTTTGTAAAATTTAAAATCACAGTAGCCAACCAATTGAAGCTTGTGTAATAATTTTTACCTCTTGAAGACATTACATCTTCTGCATTGTTCAGCACAGAGAATGATATAACAACGAACTTTGTCATCCGGGTCATCCTTGCACCATCCCCAGATATCTTTATCTTTAGCTTAAAACCAGGTTCCTCTATATTTATGTTCTCCTGGCTGATCTATAGTACAATAAAGTTGTTTGGTTTAATATTTGATTGAAATAAATTGGGACCCCATCAAGATCTCATCCCTCTGAGTAAATAAATTACTATATTGGCAGTTGAAGTGTTTTTATGAGAGTGCATTGGGTTAATGTACTTGTATTTAAGTGCTGAAGGAGGAGATGGGAAGCTATTTGGAGTAAAGTAAGGAATTGAATTGGCAAGGGGGGTGGGATTTTTGCGACTGTGTGTTAGGGAGTGTTCTTAATTTATTTGGTTGGGGGCTATGATAATCTTGGAGGAGGGGGGAGGGAGGGGGGGGTGCAGTTTTTTCTGTGATGCCGGTACGAAAGCCAATAAAACTCACACAACTGTATCATACCTTGTCTTTAATTACAGACTTTAACTCAGACTTAAAATCTAGCTGCGCTCCCTCGGCTTGTCCAGGTATTCTTGCAATGTGGCACAGAGTATTCAAGTCAGTTTTACATTGCTTGATCAGGTATGATCTAGGGAGACCTTCGCCACTAGGGGACATTGTCAGCTCATGATATGCAGAGTCTCCAATACAAAATTTGTCAAGAACAAAGAGCACATGCTTTTAAACTTTGTCTTGTTCTGACTCTGACCATCTTTACTATCAACAAAACTCACACTTTCCATTTCCAAACCAAATGTCTTTGCAAACTATAACTGGCTCTTTCTGTGTTTGTTTTCAATTCAGTCAGTTTTCTTCGTTGCTGTCTCTCATGCACTTCTGTCACCTTCCCAGAATGGTTTTCAAAGTCTAAGTCTTGGCCAAGTTTCTCAATGTAGGCATGTAGCTGTATATTTTCCTTTTCAAGTTTCTCAATATTGACTTTAGCCATGCTTTGAGTCTTCATCGATTTCCTTTTTTCAGCTTTTGCTTTTTGCAATTATTCAAAAAGATCTTCACATCTGTATCGCCTGGGGTTAATACAAGCCAAATAAACACGCCAGTCGAGCTTCAATGGAGCTGGTTTATTTCGACCATGATTTTTAGAACACTGAACCCAGCGTGCATTGCGGGTGTATAAAGAGATTACATCACAACATCGACTCTTCAATACTTCATTTTCTTTCAAATTCTCATTATTGCGGAGTTTAATCGATTCGAAGTCTGGCTCCACATCTTACAAGTCACCTGCATGCAACTGTAGCTTGTAATCTCTTTTAGCTAGGTGAATGTAAGCAGATCCATTTTTTCCCTTGAAATTTTAAGTCACCTCTCCACATACACGGCGTAACCGGCCTTCAATTCTATTGTTGCCTTCTTTCACTCTCAGTAGCAGTCCCTGATCACGAAGAACTTCATTAACAATTTGGACGTATGTGCACGCGACCCTCTTTTATGCCTCATACCAATGCTTTAAAGTCTCATTCGGGACCCACGAAAATGGTGAAAACAGTTTCACTTTCAGAAATACATTTGTTGCAGACATAACTGAGATTTAAAATGACTTAAAAATGGCCTTCGAATTTTTTTAGACCCAGAAAACCTGAAACGTCTGACGTTTAGAAGTTTTTAATTACAGTCGGTCTCAAGTCATCATAAATTTCAAACTTTCGCGGGATATTTTCGAAACTTGGGGGCTTTTGCTGACCGAAACGTTAGCAGGCTCAATCTAAACCAAGCAATCTTTGCGGCATTGAAAAGCTGGCCCGGGTTTTCGCTGTGAATTTTGGTACCAAACGTGACCAAATTTGTTACAAAGTTCAACATTTCCGAAGCAAAAAGGAACGGATACGGTAGGAAAGAGCGCCATGATTATGCATGGCTTTTACATGATAGCTTGGCGTGCTGTAGGTTTGATTGCAGCCATTTCGGGCGCTTTTTGGATACAAAAAGCAAAGCAAGATGAAATGCTCTCGAGCTCAAGTGCAAAGCCAAAGGGTCTTGGAAAACAGTTCCGGCAAGAATGGATTTCCTTCGAGCAACAGAGCTATCACCCTGGAAATTCTGTTTTGGTAAGCAAATCGCGGTTAATTAAAAGGAATCTATAGAGCCGTTTCATCCAAACTTTACTCGTGAAAAGCAGATCGAGCGAGTACGAATGATTATAACAAATTATCCTCCCAACACACTTCAAATTCACATCCACATCCGGCAAATAATCCAGCTATCGTACAAATTTTTGTATTTCTCATTTGCTTATTTCACTTCATACATTTTCTATAAAAAGCCATTTTGGAGCCCGATTTCGCGCACGCGATTGTTCGATTTCGTATTTTTTCTCTAAAAAATCCTTTTCCTTAGCTAGCAGTTTATTCTTCTCTAAATCTTCTAATTTTGCCTTTAAGTCGTTTCTTAAGCTAGTTCCTCAACGG
>JAOBAT010074246.1:0-21031 GCA_026413305.1 Hydrozoanthus tunicans | reverse complement strand
CCCCCCCCCACAGGGCAAACTTTTAACTCTTGTCTTCTCGATTCCTGTGGAACCGGGTGTGGTACTCAGGAAAATGGCGGTCAATATACTTACCTAACAACAACACTGAACAGTCGGAGGTAACCCTGCTCCAACTGAGATTGAGTTGACTCAGCTCAGGAAGTTGTAGATGTTGGATGCCTCGGTTTGAGACAAGAGTTCGGCTCAGGTTCAAAGTACTCAACCTCTTGCATGTGTTTAAGACTCCGTGACGTAGCAACGTGTTCGATATTCGTGTACCAGCGAGACTCAATATTAGCAAATTCTTCATCCCTGAAAAAAGGTTTTGTTTGACATTCAAAATCGAAAGTGAAACTACTAAACGAATTCATTCGCTTATTCTTGTTTAGTGAGTGTAATTTTTTATGTTACCGCTTATCACATGCCTTAAAAATATAATCAACAGCAAATCATAAGCCCAGGATTTTGTTGCGTATCTTGCGGCATTCCACACTTCATTTCCTGTGTGACTTGCGTACACCAACTGAAAAGTTGGGATAGGATAAATCTAACTTATGCTTGTGTAGAAAATACAAGTGACCCATGGAGCATAGCTGTTATTTCAAGTTACAAATTTACCCCGAAAGTATTCCCTGAAGAAGTTCATTCTTGAAGAAAGCAGGAGAGTCAAAAAAGAACTCCAAGAATTACATTATTCTTTCCATGTGTATCGCTCTTTGTAATATACCCTTTTTGTAATCAAGGTACCTTTGATAAAAATAGGATGCACAGCCAAAACGTCACACTGAAGTAGAATATTCAAAATTTCTAACGTGGATATTTAAAACGAAACTTTCCAATAACACTTTTTCTCGCTGAAGTTTGTAAATATTTGTTTCAGTTCGAGACTATAAGGCTGTACATGCGCGCCGACATTCTATCTTAACCAGAGATATCTTGAACACAAATTATTCCAACAGCTTCTAAGTCAGAGTAATGACTTCTGCCTTCGACAACTTCGTTTAAGTTTTTAGACATGTGTTCAAATATTGTGACATTTGTTCCCTTCAAGAGTTGCATATCAGCAAGAACACAACTTTATTCTTTGCATTTGAGTTAGGCATCTTCAGGCTATAAAATTTATCCGATAAATCAATTAGTTTAGACCGGATTAACGAGTAGGGAAAAACTAATCTGTTTTTTCTTCCTTTACCAACCGACGGATCGGATATTTTTACTACCCAAAATGAAGGTAAAACAAAAAACAAAACAAAGATTTCACTGAGCTGTAGCGTAACTTACTTGATATAACCGCACAACCCTCATCTGACACTGCCGTCCTATCGAGGTTCAACTCTTCCAGCTGTTCAAAATCTGTTTTGTTACAAACAAACACTCGGTCACACATTAAGGAAACACACAGAAAGTGCTACAAGACAGGCGCTGAAATGGAACCCCCAAGGAAAGAACATCTGGAGGCGTGATATTGAGGCAGAAATGAAGCACTGGGGCCACACATGGAACACCTTAAAGATACTAGATCAAGACAGGACGAGATGGAGGAAGGGCATTGTTAATGGCCTATGCTCCAAGAGGAGCTAAGGGCATAAATGAGTAAAATGAGTACAAACAAACAATGTTTTGCCAAGACAAAAAATTGGAAAAAAGCTGTAAAAACTTATAACCATCAATATACTAAGACCCTAGAAAAAGCGCATCAAAACTGGCTGCCGGTTTTCCTCTTCCTGATAACGGGTAAGTATCATTGTCGTTACGCTTACCAACAAAACCCCATCAAAACTTAGCTGTTGGATCACGGTTAGACTTTCATTTGTGGTGAGCTACGATTCGTTAATTGAAGTGCATATGAAGTGAAAAGTGTTATTGCTTCATTGGATAGACCTTGGTAAATGAGGAATAGCAGTGGAAATTTTTTGTCAAAATCTTTCATGGTTCTTGGAATATTAAAGTCCTTATCAAGCTTATTTTTTTAAGTTTCTGATAAAATGTAAAGCCCTTTAACCATAGCAATTTTTGGAAATAAAACCTTTTCTCGCCGTTCCTGTTACATTTTTTAGACTTGAAGCGTGCAACGATGACGTAGCACGAGGCATGAAACAGAACCAATCTTTTTTATCTCAAAAAATTCAATTCTGGATACAAATGTCACATTGTTATAACTTAATCAATGAACTATTCCCTTGAAAAAGTTTGAAATAAAAATTTTATGACAGAAAATAATTTTTTAACAGAAAATAATTTTTTAACAGAAAATAATTTTTTTAAACAAAAACAACATAACTCACTGCTGCTACGTCACAGGTTACCAGTCCCCGGCCTACTCGGTCAAATTTTACATTCCGATCTTTTTTTGATTAAAAAACATACCTAGACGTGGAAATTTTCTTTGGTTGTTCGAGTTTTAAGTTCACAGATGACAATAGTTTTAATTCAAAAAGTAAAAAAAATGGGCGATAGAGACTTTAACATTTTAAGTCTTCAACTGAGGACGTCAGACAAATTTGCATTTTTCTAAAATCTGCTGCCGATGATCCATAACCTTATGGATGTGTTTAAGTCAAAGTTGGGCAGCTGGTTTATTTCGAGACAGATAGATAATTAGTACTAGTTTGACTCAAATTCATCCAAAGGTTACGAATTGGCAGCATATTTTTAAAAAATGCAAATTTGTCGGAACCATCCATGACGTCATCAGGTGAAGACTTTAAATTCTAATATCTCAAGAACCATTAAAGATATGACAAAAACGTTATTCCTCATTTACCAAGGTCTATCCACAGAAGTAATAAAGTTCAATTCATCTGCACTTTAAGCTGAGCATTTTTTTAATGTTCCAACTAAAGCAATCGGCCTTTATTACGGTGTTCTTGAGAATATCCACAAGCACATCATAAAATGGAAACAGAAGTTTCAAGGAAAAGGATTGGGGATAACTACTTCTAGTTCTAATGTCTAGTTTCAGAAAACCTCAACTTGCTCGCATGGAAGGTATAGGAAAAAATTACAAGAAAGGAGTGCATTGGGATAACCATTCCTTGGAGGATGGGAGATTATGCACTCCTAAAACGAAATTCCAGAAAACATCTTCGCTCCATCGAAAAAATGAAAATCTATTAGATCACGGAGGGTTAGTACTTCTAGTGTTTAGTTCCAGAAAAAATCCAAACTACAACACGGAAGAAATTCGAAATTCCGCCAATGGAAAGACTTCTGTTGTTTAGTTTTAAAAAGCATTTAACAGTCAAACTTCGGATGGAACAAGAAAATTCATTTGGAAAGGGAATAACATCTAAATCCTTAAAATAACAAATACTTCGGCACGAAAGGAATTGGAGTTTAAAAACCGCGCCAACAAATTGAGATCATTTTCTTTTAAAAGGTGTTTTGAAAAGTTTTTCCAGTATTCATAACTGATGTTTTTGATGCTCGATCAGAAATTGGGGCTTTTTTGCTAATGACACACAAAATAAAAACAAATTATTGTTTAGATAAACTGTCTCTGGCCGTGAATTTCTGAAAAATATCAAGGATATCTTTTGGCACCGCACACAAAAAAGTGTTGCGTTAGATTAATTTTCTAACGAGGTTAATTAACCCTCCTTTCAAGCTCTTTCGGAGAATTTTGCTTTCATCTCAAGTCAGTTTAAAAGCCGAATACGAAAAAAGTACTGGAATGAACAAAGAGTTACTGGGCAAAAGATGATTACTAGAATGTACAATTATAAAACGTGCAAGAGTGAATAAGTGCATACAAATATACGGTCTTTAACCGTCTTTAAAACAAACTATTTACAAGATGACACACACCTCGAAGTGCAATAAGACCTTCATCTGTGAGTTTGGTGTTACTGAGAGAGAGCTTCAATAACCTGTAATGGAAATAATATTCCATCTTCTGATGCATTTACATTTATCCGTTTGCAGAACCAATAACAACATTAACAACAGCAATGATAATAAAAATAAAAATAAGAACGACTAAGAAGAGACTTTAGAGTTAATTGTGATATAAATGTTGAAAACAATCTTACAATAGACTTCGTTCATGATGAAGTCAAAATAGCGTTTACCTTTACTGATTAAAACGAGGCTTGATGGTGATAATTAGTTGCTACGTGTAGCTTAACGAACATTTCAGTAAATTAACATGGTAGAACAGACACTACGAGTTGCTGAAAACAGTTAAAATAGCCCCAAACTCCTGCTATCTCATAGACTATTTCACCAACTAGCCTCACTTAGATGCACTTGTGACGTCATCAAGAAGAAGGTCTATTAAATTTGAACCACGTTAATTTACACTATTAGCAAAAACTTGAACAATTGTTAGGGCAAGTGAGTCAGTGTTCATTTGGAACAAATACAACTATACAGTGCATCACTGAAATGGTTGTACCTGTTCATTGACGCGATGTGTCGAACTCCTTCATCTGTGACATTTATATAATCAGACAGATCAAGGGAGGTGAGAGGTAAACCTGGCAAGTATGAAAGGAATTTGTTAAAAAAAACTAAAAAGCTTAGCGATTGCTGACTTCTTGAGGTATACAACGGAGGGTACCTGCCACCTGTTTTGTAAGTCTTTTGCGACGAGGTGACGAAAATATAACTATATATTGTGATCCTTTCAAACCATATGGCGTCATAAACCGCACTGAATGCTCTATTTTGAAAGCTTAATTCACGGACATAAAATGGTCAGGTAAGCATTTTTATCCATTTATACAGTTGAATAGAAGTGTTTGAAAAGATACCAATGACAAAATCGCTCGAGAAGCACTTGAGCAAGTAACCTTGTTCTCTGTGCATGTACACCATGAGTTAAAGGTCGGAGTTTACTTTCTTTTTTTTTGCCATTCATGCTAAAGTTCCAAAAAATAGGTCTCCAACTGAGCAAACCTATGAAACAGCATGCAAGGTTGATTAATGAAGGTACTAACTATGTTTTATACAAGTGTAACTTTCCTGGACTTTATGTGAGGAAAAAAGAAATTACAATGTTGTTGCAATATAGTTTCTGAAAGACTGCATTTACGAACAATTCTAGCTTGTTGCTCATATTGACACTATTGCAAAGTGTATGTGACACTGTGAACGCGCATTCTAAAAATAACTACTCGATGCTCAGACAAACTAGTTAACTAATCGAAAGAATGTTTGTAAATAGATTTATTATTTGTTTGACGTTATCTTGGTTAGAAATGTAAATAAAATGAATTTAGAAAAGGAAAAAATCAGTTGTGTTTACTTTATTTTGCTTTGCTCGCTTCAGTGAATATGAGTTTGTTGATTTTATTGACCTTGAATTTTGGGATGCGCGTTATACATAGGCGCGCCTTATACACGGGTATAAATACGGTATGCTGAGTCAATGAATGTAGCCACGTTTAAAAAATGTATGGAGGAAAAATTACTTACTTGAAACAAATTTTACTCCTCTGTTTGTTATACTCAATCTGTTTGGCAAAGCCAAGTTTGTTAACGAAAGCCCTGTTAGAAAAAATACTTTAGCAGGATTGTCCACTTGGTTCCTCTACTAAGTTAATTCTTAAGGGAAGTTCTAGGTTTAGGGACCTGTTCTACACCAGATCATTTAACCGGAGAGACATAAACCTCTTAAGAATTGTATATAAATAAGCTTTCAAAAAAGCGCTATGCTATCAGCATTCTCATTCCCAGGCCCTCTGTCCCTCTGAGCCACCTGAGCCTTGACACGAAAAACAACTCAACCATTCTCTTCCCCAGTGTTTGTGTCCCTCTCGACCCTCTGTCCTTCTTAGCCACTGGAGCCTGGACACAAGAAACCAGTCAACGATTCTCATCCCTAGTGCTTATGTCTCTCTCGACCCTCTGTCCCTGTTAGCCACTGGAGCCTAGGCACAAGAAACCAGTCAACGATTCTCATCCCCAGAGCATCTGTCCCTCTTAGCTACTGTAACCTTGGTACGAGAAACAGCTCAACCATTCTCGTCCCCTAACCCTTGGTATCTCTTAACCATCAGAACCTACGTTCATGAAAAAAACTCAATCATTCTCATTTCCTGATCCCTATCCATTGGACACTAGATACACGAAAGATTTCAACCATTCTCGCCCGGGAGGCTATTTCCCTCTTAGCTTTCGGAACCTGGACACAAGAAACAACTCGACCATCCTCATCCAAGAGGCTTTTATCCTCTGGCGACACATGCTAGAACCGTCATGGCACTTAACTGTTGAATTTCATGAAGCAATAAACAAGCAAAATGAAAAGAAGGGAAATGTCCAAATCAGTGTAGATCATAGACATACCTGAAAGATACTGTAGTCCCTGGTCAGACACTGCTGTAGATGAAATACTCAAGGACTGTAATGAGGGGTGCTCTCTCAATTCAATCAAACTCTCGTCTGATATTGTACTTCGAGACAGAGTCAAGTTTTCCAGAGATGGCAAATGTCTGAGAGGCTCTAAGTTTGATATCTTCAAGAGAAGAAGGAAAGAAACTCTAAGTACAATATTCAAGTACAGGGCAAATCAGTAAAAGGATATTTTAAATCAAATTAGAAATTACAAACAAAACCTGTGTGTTCTCGAGTCCAAGAGTCTTCAGAGACTGCAATCCTGAGACAAAATCGAAATCATTGATAATTTAATTCAGAACGAGAAGTAAAATGAAATAATCAGTACTGAGTTAAATATATCAAAAACAATATTCTAAATTATGCTGTAATATTCTTCTTTGCCGACCATCTCAGCTTAATAAAAACAAAACACTTATAGAAGTTATTTAAAACTACATATGTTGCAACATACATGTTCAGTAGTACAATACAATCAATAATATACAAAACAGCAACTTAAATATATAAGGAAACCTGCAATATGTGTTGTTTCAAGATGTCCCTTACCACAAATATCCTAAACCATACATTTTATAAAATGCATGCAAAATACTATGCACATCTATATGCTCATTAAAAACCAGGCTGTAGAAGATTCTGCTAAAGAAACATTGCCTCGCAACCCCCTAACCACACCTGGCCTAAAGCTCCCATACAGTAAATCCCCGCGAGTAAGAACCTAAATTTTAAGAACCTGTTAGGCTAAAATCTAGCAGTTATGCCCCCTCTAAGTAAGAACCTATTTATCTATTTTATTCTTAAATTCTAAAAATAACTATTTTATGGAAATCATTGAGGGGCATGGAGAAACCTGGCTATTTAACAATTATTCCTTGAGCCCGAATGGGATAGATTTAAGCCAATAGCCCATGAGGCCGAATGGGCTATTGGCTCCTAGCCCATGAGGGAGAGAGGGATAATTGTTTTAGTAAAATCATACTAGTTGGTCAATTCTATAATGTTTACGACAAATATGATCACGTGCAACCTCTTAAGAACCTAATGACCCTAGATTTTTGTTATACACCTTTTATGTAAGAACCTGTTAGCCTAACTGGAAAAAACACAGGTTTTTACTTGCGGGGATTTACTGTATTACAAACATAGTGATAACAAGGAAGAAAGACCCAAATCTTTGGGGGGTGGGATACTAGCCCTAATTAATAAAAACAACAACAGGTATAATGTGCAATCATTATAGATCGACATTGTTGTAAAGAAGTGTAGCCTTAGATCAGATAGACATATAAAGTTTTATACAGTCAGTGTCATTGCCATAGTGTTAAAACAACAATTTGTTAGTCCCTATCGATTCCAGCTGAGATATCTTAAAAAATTATAACTATTATCATTAAAATTTTAATGGTTTATAACCATAATAATAATTATATTGTACTCTTACGTTATTGTTAAACTGTTTTGTGGAACTATAAATAAGCTAATAAAAAAACAGAAATCGCAGCAATTTTTTTTCTTTCATTACAATTTATGATAAAATATCATCAACTCAGTGCTAAAATATCTTACCTGCTAAGTGCTGCAACCCTTGGTCACTGATTCCAGTTCCACTTAAACTAATACAAACAAGCTGATCACTGCAGCTGGAGTTTTGAAAAAAAAAACTAACTCCTTTGTCTGTGACCTAAAACAAATTATGAAACATCTGGTTAAACTTGCACTGTGTTCTTCCGCATAGACGAAGAAAGTGTTTAGCCTTAACCTAGCTCTCTCAATTGTACCAAAGTAAATAGTTTGAAGAAAACTGAAAAAAATCTACAAACCACCAGAATCAGTCAAGGATGGGGACGACTTTATCCAGAAACACTTGTGCAACAGATTCAAATGAATCGTCCCTTTATAGCAATTTAAAATTTGATTTTTCCCAACTTAAAATCTAGAATTAGATGGCAGAAAAAAACTATCGAGACTAAAACATTTGAAGCCGTAGGCCAACCAAATACTTCTCAGCCTATTTTTCTACAGTAAGAACAGAAAAGCGACTACATTGTTCTATATTGGCCTATAAAACTTACACTGACTGAAAGTAAGATTGGTCTATAATAAAGTATATACAACAACTTTTTTCGACCTTACATCCAAGTGCAAGGCAGGAGATCAACGATTTAACAGTTGTAGCAGGAACTTACAGTACAAACAATACCATCCAAGAGCAAAGCAACCTTGGTTGAATTAAGAGATTCTGAAACATAATTCTGTTTTTATTCTTTCGAAAACATGTAACCTTGATTATCAAGAGATTCTGAAACAGTTATTGTTTTCATTCTTTTGGGTTGTGGGCCGGGCCATCCACTCCACTGTGAAAGTTTAACAAAGAAACTCACTTTTGTATTATCCATTTGCAGCGAGGTAAGAGTCACAAGATCTAATACAAGAAACACTTTAGTTAGTCCTCCCTGAATTGACAAGTGTATAAGTTAATATTCTTAGATGAAAAATATTTTTAAAACATAATTGGATGAAACTCGAGGTGAATAGTTTTTAAAAAAACTGTTCAATGCATCAGCGAGTAGAAATAAACTTGTGATTAGATTTGATAAATAAATTATCAACGCCGTAAATGAAGTTGAGAAGCTGACGTTTCAATTGTTAGCCCTTCATCTGACCATTAAGTGCAGAAAAACTTAATGGAATGTTCTGTTTATAAGAGCTTGCTCTAAACTTGCACAATATCTGTTTTGAAGAACTTTCAGCTTTTAATATCATGATGCTCAGACGAAGGGCTAACGCTCGAAATGTCAGCTTCTCAACTTCATTTACAGCGTTGATAATTTATTTATCAAATCTAACCACAAGTATAATTGGATGAAGTTCTCTATGGTAATTAAATATCCACACTGACTTTAACAAAAATAAACACAAAACTGGTCATAAAATACCAAAATTTCCTTTTAAGTGCAGAAAAACTTAATGGAATGTTCTGTTTATAAGAGCTTGCTCTAAACTTGCACAATATCTGTTTTAAAGATCTTTCAGTTTTTAATATTTGTTAATGTCAGTTTAAGGTTATGCCTATGGGGTTGTCTAATGTGCCATTTAGTACCTGCTAGCACAACATAAAGACAGAATAGAACAGTTAAATAACCAAAGATACGTGCCAGGTTCAGCTGATACATTGTATCAACTTAAGACCAAGTGTGTACTATACATGGAAAGCAACAGAGTTGCTAAAGAAAGTTTACAGCATTATAAGTGATCAGCAAGCAACATCAGTTTCAACCAAAATGAACATTATAAAGAAAAAACACAAATGTTTTGATATAGTCAATAACCATGATTATAATGTTTTCTAGCAGTTAAACAGCTTGCGTTTTACTCCTGCTCGGGGGACTTTGATATCAGACATCATAGCAAGCCAAAATCAGCCGAGGATTGACGGGATAGACTTGCATGCAAGGAAAGTTGGAAGAAGCCATAATTTACACCCTGATAACAAATGCAATCTTGAAAAAACAAACCCTCCTTTAGAAAAGTCCATACCATAAAAAACATTTATTGAGCCAAACATTGCAAAGTTACAAGAAATTGATGTAATTCGCAGCATCTGTTTTAATTAAATTGAACAATAGGCAGATTTAAGAACCCATAGCATGCCTGGCTTCTCTGCCTAAAAAAATAACTGTGTAGAGGTGAGGGGAAGTTACAGACCACAACACTCCTGCTTATAACATTACTGTGACTGAATGGGTGATTCCTAGCTAACAATCTACAAGACTAGACGAACTCTTGATGTTTTGTTGTAAGGGGAGGGAAGGAGGGGGGTGAGGGGCTTGAAAATTGAGTTGATTAGACAAGTCAGTCCACTAGCACTTTCATACATTCGAGTGTGCTATATACTCTCATCAATTTACACTGCATTTTATCTTTCCATTGTTGTGTACAATAATATACACACATACCTTTAATGTAAAGGAATGATTTGTCAGTCAACTGGGAACAATCACTTACTATCAAAGACTGCAATCTCTTGAGAGCTGAAACAAAATAAAGAAGTGATTCAATATAATCATATCCAATTAAACTACATAACAAGGATTGATTGGTGAATCCAGGAATATGTAACAACCAACTTGGACGCAAAAATGTCCAATAGACACTATCATCTCAGTTGTATTTACATATTTGGGGGATGCACTAGTACTGAACAGTCATGGGGAGGTAGGTCAAACTACATACACAAAACGCCCTAAAGCCACTATCGTCCAAAGACTGGGATCGAAAGCAATTTTAATGCACTCAGACAAAGCTTAGAACCTAATAAAGGTTCAAAACAGCTTAAATTATGATCCTCATTACCTCTTCTTTCAAAGTGTGCATTATGATGTATTTTAATTAAGATGTGTTTAAGTCTGTCAAAGTTCTCCTTTCTCCAAACATCTCCGCCACCTTACTGTAACTGTGCCACCCAAACAACCATAAAAAACTTGGTCAATCTTGTCAATAAAAGAACAACATACTCTAGGACAAAAACAGCATCAGACTCGGACAAGAACCCCGCATTTCTTCATTTTTTATCTACCTTTCATCCATTACACTAAGTGTTACTGGATTTGAAAAAGATTCCCATCTTTTCCTCTCCTGTTCCATCCAACTTCGACGAGTCTAATAGGAAAAAAAGGCCATACTACAAGGAATGGATATGCTCTCAATCTAATCCCCTATCCTCTTCCTCTCCCATTTACCCAATGTTTCCATCCTATGTCATCTCACCCACCTGATATAGCTTCTAAGGCATTGTCTGTAATGAGTGGACAAGCTCTCAGACTAAGGTGTGTGAGGAACTTGTGAAGCCTAAAGAGAAGAAATCTATATTACTTATATACAGGGATTCAAAATGATAGAACTATTTGGTATTAGAAGGTAGTCTCTCTCAACAATAAAAGTCTGACTCACCCCCTAAATCGACCTTACAATTAAGGGACTCAACATTAAGAATTTTGATAATTAAAATCACTGTTCTGCCATGACAATGCAACAGCGTGAAAAGTACATAGTGAGTTGAACTTTAGAAAAAACCTTACAACATCTTTCACCTTCCTTTTATGTAAGTAATCTTCTGGGTACATTGGGAAAATATTCTTGGCCCATACTGGTCCATTGGCCTAAGAGGGAGAAGGGGTGATAGGGGGGGGGGTTAGTGTGTTTGTCTGTCCAGACCATCAGCAAATTATGCTATGTTGTCTCTATACTCGATGCTTGAAAAAGAAAATATGGAGCTAAAAGAATGGGTCCAAAGTTTCTGGGGGCATTCGATCGAAGCTTTCTCCATTCTTACTGCTTTCTTGAGGCTTTTCTACAATATTACTCACCTCAGGCATGCTAATAGTTCATTAGTGACAAGAAGATAACAGTCGAACTTGAGGTTTTTTATGAAGCTGCAGAAAAAAAATCATATCCTCTAAATTACAGATGTAATTAATGGCCACAAAACAATGATTTTGTTTTCCAAATCACAATCTATTTTCATTTCAAGCACTACTTGCTAGATAAGAGATGGAACACCTGAACACCTTTCAGGGCATAGGGAGAAGAGGGTAGAAATATTTGTTATGAATGTGCTGCCCCAAACTGTCAACTCTCGTTATTTCAGCTTATATGAAAGTCTCTAACTAGTATTAAACATATGCAATTACTTGGTGTCAAAAAATTTCATTGATTTCCTAACTGCATATTTGCGACTTAACAGTTTCCAGAGCATGTCTAAAGTGATAAAAGGTGTTTATAAAAACGTTGAAACTGATCTAGATAAAAAGTTATATATTGTTAAAAACTGAATTTTCGACTGCAACTGCAGTCTTTGTCAGAGTAGCTAAATTATGCTGTTCAAGCTAAGTGCAATATGCTAAAACTAAATTAAGAAGTTACTTTATCCCCTGGGGCTTCAATAATGTCTTATAAACAGAATATTTTCGTTACTCTGATGAAGACTGTTCGAGTGCTCTTATGACTGCTCTGATGAAGACTGTTCGAGTGCAATATGCTAAAACTAAATTAAGAAGTTACTTTATCCCCTGGGGCTTCAATAATGTCTTATAAACAGCATATTTTAGTTACTCTGATGAAGACTGCAATTGCAGTCGAAAATTCAGTTTTTTACAATATATAACTTTTTACCTTGATCAGTTTCAATGTTTTTATAAACACCTTTTATCATACAATGGATACTGACCGCCCATCAAACATTTACATGTATAAAGTACTACATCAGACATAAATCATGTACTAGCTGATAAATCTTACCATGATAGAAATGGTTGCAGGGATTTTGGATTGAGGGTTTTATCCTTTATGAGTTGAGCAATTATCTTATCACACACACTGTGAGGTAAAGCACCCAAACTTTGAATTGGATGGTGATGGCCTGGTAATCTTTTGGCCACATGCTTAATACACAGGATTTCCAAATGGGGAACTTCTCGATGAAGAATAACAGGCTCCTTTTCTCTGTCTCTGCTTCTCAACTCTAAATTTCAGACAGCACAAAAAAACTGTTATAAATAGACAAATGTGCATCTCCTTTGAAAATTTACCCACTGAGAAGTACACTACTTAACATTGTAGCACCAAGTTATTCTTCTAAATACTGAACCAAGTAAAGATGCAAAATTAAATATTGGTAAAATTGGAACACAGCCATAATCTTTTAAAAAAATGACAAAATACAGTTATCTAGATTTATGAATAAGCTCACTTGATCATATTCATAATGACTAATGGTTGTCCAGCTCTTCAATATTAGTAAGTACTTGAGTGCTGTATCTTTAGCTTGTCAGGCACAACTCCTCTCAAAAACATGAGTGTTTATTGAGGTTTGGGGGTAGCACTTAGTACTCACTTACAATGATTATATAATTAGCAATAACCTTTCCTCAAAATTGCACATAGAATACAGTGCACTCAAGATAAGAAAAACTAGATCAGAATCATTTTATGACCAAGATATTTTGTGCCGCTGTTCAAACCTCTTTTCTTTTAAATGCTTATTGCTCTTTAATACAAATATCTTTTTTGCAGACAACTGGCCTGAGGCCAGACATAGCAAGCTAACCTTAATACATTTTTAATCCTCACGCCAGAAACGAACCCTGCTTTTAACTTTTTGCAAGTAAAAGAGAGCATTCTATATCTTCTTTATACATGCCAACAAAGTTTACTTGAAACTAGAAACTCACTCAAGAGACTTCTTGAAGGAGGGTTTTATTAGAAGAAGTATGATTGTAAAACATAAAAAATTAAGTCAACAACATATTCTATGTGATTTTACACTGCACAAAGGTGCAAGGGCACTGGTTTCTATGACAATTTTTCTGGAAGAAAAATGTTTTTAATGGAACATGCATGTTAGCAACAAGCTTACCAGCAGATTTCGAAGCTTGACTTTGAATTTCCTTTCTTTTTAATGCTGACTCCAAAGCTGAATCTGATCTAAAGACTGGTTCACCAGCATGTGGGTTGTCCGTTTGCGCACCAAGTCTGACACCCTCACCCCACCTGTGGTGTTGTCCTTGCTGTCTGGCACCCCGCCCACGGCCACCCACTGCATCAAACACTCCAACAATGTTTGCACCAAAATTAGGTTCTGGGTGGTCTGGTGGTGCTTCATCATTATTGTCATCATCAATATCATCATCATCACCATCATCATCATCATTTGGAGTATCAAGCTCATCATGGTGCTGGAGAACTGAAGAATGGCTCAATGATGCTGTTCCTTCACCTAGAAAAGTTGTTGATTTAAAAATCCTGATTTAGATCCTGTTCATCAGTGGCACAGTGGCTGAGCAATTAGCATGTTCGATTGTAATCCTAGGGTCGTGAGTTCAAGCCCTGGTCAGACCACTGTCTTTTGTCCTGGTTGAACAGACATTACAAATTGCTGAACAGTAAAAACAGTTAAAATAAATCAATAAACTCTCATGATCTCACATTAGCATTTAACCACCAAGCCTCACTTTGATGCACTTGTGATGTCACCACAAATAAGGTCCATGGTGACATAACTTGGTTACAGTGGCAGACCCCACTCTCGTTCATAGCTGTATTGTATTTATCGAGAGAGGAGACAGGCACAAAATGCAAGCGCATGCGAAATTCAATCCATAAAATAGATAGTAGAAACTAAATTTGTAAGGGTTAGTTGTACATACTTCCAATGCCCACAAGATTTTGTAGTGGAAGCAGTTGTGACAAATATACCTACCATCATCATCAACCACAACAGTATTCTGTTAACTGAATGATCTAGTGCAAAAGTGAGGTTACTGACTTTTGATGGAGTTGTCCTTTATCCCTACATTATACCTATTATATCTTATTAACCATTGGGAGAGTTTACCAGTTCTTACTAAATCACTTACGTCATTTTTGCACTAGACCCTTCAATTTACAATATAGATTTTGTGCTTACTTGAAGCAGCCTCAGTAAAGCTGACTTTCTGTTGTACAACAAGGGAACCACTTGGAACTAGCCCTAGTTCTTCCAAAGTGCAGTCTTCATCTCCAGGACCAAACACTCTACGAGGGAATGGCTGTACTGCCAGCACAGCTTCCAATTAGAAATGAGTCGTTATTTTGTATCAGGTCATTTTAACCCTTTGTCTATCTGCCCCAGGTCATTTTGCCACAGAAACACTGAAGTTCAAAATGACCTTTTTTCTATCTGGAGAAGAATGACCTGGGGCAAAATGACAATAGGAAAAATGACCATAAACCTTATAATTCCTAAACTGAAGAACAGTCACTTGTAAATTGTTGATCCTAAAAGCAGCAGAAAAGTTCACAAGCCATGATGACCTAGGGACTATAACTAGGGCCCTGCATCTTCGTAGATTCAACATCTTAATTTGAGGTTTCAGGTGAATGGCCAGACATGTTAGGATCAAATGGTTAGATTGTTTTAGTCTAATCCTGAGGTCGCAAATGTAGCCTCAGCCAGATCACTGTGTTGCATATTTGGTCAAGACAAACTGTACGACCTGACTTTAACTCAGTTAATTTAGCTGTTATGTAAGCAAGTACCAGCTTCTACTGTGGGGGCAGGAGTAACCAGAGATAAATGCTGGCCTAATGGGTCATTCAAATGAAAAAAGACTCAACTTGCTTTATAGCTAGAAAGACATCTACACCTGGTCTTACAGGTTCAGGTTAGACAAAACTAGGGTTAATAACTTCTGCCATAATTTGAAAAGCAATCAGTGGTGATATGAATGGCAAAGATAGAGCAGCTAACCCAACCAGGGAAGGACCTTAGAATAATGATAATAATAATAAAAATAATAATAATAATAATAACAATAGTAATAATATTCATTACTAACATTGCACATTTTACATTTATAATAATCCCTAATTATTCACCCTTTAATTGATCCAAACCATTAACAGAGGCATGCTTGAAGTAGTTGGATTCACTTAATTTTGAAACAATCAATTCCTGTTGGTTCCACGAATCCCTTTTTCTGTTAATTGTCTACAATTAAGATGTGTATCAATCAAATCCTTTATCAATTCTATTATTCTGCCCTTTACTTGGTAGCTTGAGCCCATACCCCTCTCTCAAATTTGTTGTTCATTTTCATTTAGTATAGTCTAAGTTATTAGCAGCATTATTAAATGACTTTAAAAATGTTGGAAGCTTTGAGGGCATTACCTGAAGAAGTTGAACATCTTGCATTTTAATGGGAGAATTTTCACTTGCAAACATCATAACATCTGATAATCTTGCATCAGCTGCAAACCCTTGTCTCTTGACAACACCTCCTGGAAATCTTATCTAAATAAAGAAGACAAGACAAAACTTGAGACTTACATGTATGTCAATGTAATTATTGATATTTTCCAAAAAACCTTAAATGACATTCATCAGTCGTGGAAAAAAATAATAAAAATAGTAATTATTCAGTTGTCTTACATTAATTATTTTAGTCATAACTAGATGAACACATGAGATTTCAACTATAGTGAATTATGACGCTAGTAATATTTAGACCAGTGTGATTTTTGTCCTTACTAGCTTATATTAATGCAGCTGCTTTATTGCCCGATGACCACAATTGTGAGTCAATCAATACAAGCTATGCAATTTTAGTAACAATAATGTTTCATTCACCCACCTGTAACAAACACAAACAAGATTTACAACCTTTGGCATGCAACTGTGGTGAATCATTTGGAATCGTCTTCAGTTTAGAGTCAGCGCTGTAGCTGCTTCGAGTCCTTCTGTTCTCCTTATCATCTTGAATTTGCTTTAAAATTTGTTCTTTTGCCTTTAAAGATGAGAATTGGATTAGTACCAGCTCAATAAGTAATGTTTAACAGATAAATCTTAAAAATGATAGACAAAAATATAAAAATTAGATTAATAAGTCTGGAATATTTAAAATCTTATAGTAAAAGACATAATTACAATACATTAGCATAAGTTAACATTGAACAAGAAATAATAGAATTACTGTATTCCCTAATTAATTTTATCCATGAAATCAATCCCAAATAATCACGGTATATAAAAGGATTACCATTTTTATAGACATTACACCTTTTGTTACAATTGGTGATCTGTGACCAAAAAATGAATGTGTGTGGCCTGCAGCTCAATGGCTTGTGGTCTGCAGCAAAGTAGTTGCCTGCAACCCAAAGGCTATTTGTCTGCTTACTGGAAGTTAATAAAGTGGACAGAAGGGTAAATTAAATGTTGTGATAACCTTTTTGTCCATAAGCTTTCTTTTCTTGGCTTCTACTTGTGCTGTCTCTTTCATTTTCTCTTCAAACTGCTTCTTTGCTTCTTTATGTTCATTGCTCAGAGTGTATCTGCTCATTAATGAGGATGCTGACTCAGCATTATCTATTGTGACTGGCTACAATGTATTACAGAAACACAGTTAAATAAAAATCCTTGGATATGAAATATGCCTAAAACATTTGAGTAGAGTGATTTTTCATTTGCTTTTCTTGGATAATTCTGCACATCCCAAAGCCAAAGTTTCTCTGTTCAATTATGTTCTCACTCTTAATGCAAAAGTTAAAGTCCCTACAATGCTTTAAAATTTTTTACTTTTTAGATTAAAACTGTTGTCATCTATGAACTCAAAATTTGAATAATCTAAGAATTAAATTTCCATGTCTAAGTATGCTTTTTAATCAAAAAAAGATTGGAACGTAAATTTTATTCAAGCAGGGTGGGGACTGGTATCTTTTGGCATAGCAGCAGTGAATTGTGTGGTTTTTGTTTTAAAAAATCATTTCTATTTTTAAAAAAAGGTAAGGAAATTTTTATTTCAAACAATTTCTAGAGAATAATTCATTGATTAACGTTATAACAATATGACTATTTTAGCCAGAATCCAATATTTTGAGATAAAAAAATTGTCTCTGCCTCATGCCTCTTGCTATATAATATATGCCTCCTGCTACGTCTGCACTGCTTGCTTCAAGCTTAAAAAAATGTAACAGGAACAGTGAGAAAATGCTTTATTTTCAAAAAATTACTTTTCATAAAGGGTTCTATTTTCCATCAGGAAATTAAAAAATAATGCATTACTTAATTCTAATTATTGACTGCTACATTCAACATAAATTATTCTGAAAAAGGCAGGCAATTGAGCAGTTTATCACTTTATTGTCAGGTCAGGTCACCTCTAATAACAAGCTAGAGCTGTTAAAATCCTTATAAAGCTTATTTTTTAATTTGCAGATGAAAAATAGAACCCTTCAATAGTAGTTTCTCACTGTTAAGGACTGTTTATATTTTGTATGTGTTATGTATGGAGAAAATAGATGTTGATAACTCAACTGGGATTGAAAGGGTTCGTTAAAAACAAACTCCAATTATACAGATTAATAGTTCAGTGTTTAAAATGAACAACCTGATTCACTTGCTGGCTCTGGGGTGGCTGAGGTTTACAGGAAACTGAATCTTCAGATATAACAGATGATGAGGCCTGGGGAGAGCTTCGCCTCAACAGCCTAAAAAAGATAATATACTGCAGTAATGATCTGACGTACAGACAAATCAGCAGTGTCACACATAGTTGCAGATAACATGATGGAGACAGCCACTAAGATGGCACTACGGCCTAATGGCTAAAATGAAACAAGTGAAGAACTTATACGCAATTTTTTTTTTGTTCTTTGGGTTTTCAAGCCTGTTTATTGTTAAGCTGACACAGCTGTCCATGGCTGTAAACACTCAGACTCAAGCTAAACTTAGGGTTCAGTACTGATTTACAAGAACAAGGGAGTTGTTTAGCACAGGTGGGGTTAAGCTCACTTCTAGTGTGAGGGTAGGAGCACTGAAGGCGCTAGATTTTTAGGGGGGATCACGGGACATGTTCCCCAGAAAAATGTTGAGATTTTGAACTTCTAAAACCACCAGAAATGCATTTTTTTTGTCAATCCAAATATTTTATTGCTTCTTGTCATCACTATCTCACCAGGTAGTTGTAACACTTCTTAAAAAAAAGGCCATCAAAAGACAAAATTGCTGAATAAATTACTATTACTTAAGTTTGTTTATTACAAGAAGTATTTTTTACACATTATTATGGTGGGGCTATAGCCCAACAAGACCCATAACTCTGCAGTCCCTGATTTACAGACAGATTTGAGATAACTATTGTAGTTCTTCAGCTGAGTGCTGTGGTACACAGGTCATCATAAGATCATAATGTACAGCAGTTTTCACAAGAGTTACTTTGCTAACCATTCTATTGCATTCTCCAAGGAGTTGTTGCCTGCCTGCACTGCTAGTTGGCATTCATCAAGCTCAAACCCCAAAGATGCCAAACCTGCCAGCAATTCATCAACCTTCTGCAAAAAAAAAGATAAATAGGAGCCTTGACATTTTTAGAAATAAGTTGTATTTAACATTCAGGACCGTTACCAGTATTTATTGTGAGGGGGTGCGAGGGAAGGGGAGACAGACCAAATGAGCAACAAAGGTGAAAGTCTCAGGGCATACGGGGGTCATACAATTTTTAGAATTAGATTGTCTGAGACTGAAATATAAAACAGGCTGGCAAAACCAACCTTAAGAACCTGGTGGGTATTATCAAAACTTTTGAACTTTAAAATCAATTTAAGAAAAACATAGAGGATAATGTTGCTTTTTCAGATAGCTGGTCAACAAAAAACTGGACCTTTGATGCCCATGGGTGAGCAGCGGGTCCCCCTTTTCTGTAGGCCTTCATATATATAAGCTAGTTCGGATTTTCAGAAACCCATGCGTGCATAAAGGATCATTAATGAATTCCCACCCTTCTTCATTGCGATCCTTTGTTTAAGTTTCATGAATTTTATATTTTATCCCGATGTTCACATGTATTTTTGAAATTCCACACTGGCTTACTACCTTTTCTTGATTTCAATGTTTTTTAATCATTGATTAGCAGCTACAAAAATAACAAGCTTCTGGTTAGTATAAAAAATAATAAATTGTTATACAAGGTTAATGACTTTCTCTAGGAAAACATTAAACATATTAAACACCTTTAAACACCTCCACACCTTTAAGGATTTTATTTAAAAAAGGTTGATTTTAGGGTTCAGTTTTCCTTTAAGTAGATACTGTAATACAAAACATCAGTGAGTAAGAGAGAATAACTTCATTTTACTCTGGGAAATCTGGTACGTACAACCGCAGGCTTACCACAAGGAAGTGTGAGAGTCCGTTCAGTTGAACTCTCTTGCGGTTTGTCATTAAACTTGCACAGAATTATTTGTCCTTGTAATGCATCTATCATGTTATGCCCTTTGGGGGGATAGACAAGGGATGGTGATTTGATATGTTTCTGAAAAATAATATTTGTCAAATCCACTCCAAGCAGGCAAAACTTCTCATCAAAAAGCATAAATATCCTCACCCAGGAGCAAAACAATCTTGTCAAATATTCTACATGCACAATGCAGGACTGAAAGATGGCACATCACATGAAACTTGTACTAGTTTTTCACAACACAACACACACTTTAATCTCCATCACAGATTCTGTCCCATATGGAACTTGATGATTCAAATAACAGAAATGTTTTGGGCAAGGAACCTCAACCCAGTCTGTGAAAATATAAACAATTCTTCAAAAATGCTTTCTAAGTTATAAATATTCAGTCTGGAAACAATCAATACTTACCTGCACTCTTATGAATTCAGACTACCAAATGTTTACTAAACCAGCATCACCATTTAAACAACACAGCCTCAAAATAAACCAAATCATAGGCACATTTTGTTGTATTCTGGAAAATTTTCAAAAATCCCCACCCATGGGTTAAGATACTGTCAAAAGTCCCCAACCACGGGCAGAAGTGCCATGTCAAAATCCACTCCCCGGGGACTGCCTTATGTGTCAAATCCCCGTCCCTTGCCAGACCCCCTGGGGCATAACACTAGTAGATGCATAATCTTCTTTCGTAGTATATATGCTCCTAAGTAAAGGCCACAGTATACAATCATTGCTTTGTGGTGTGTTCATATTCAGAGCTGGGCAAGTTAGTTGGGGATTTTTGGGAGTTTTAAGATGGTTTGGGGGGACTGGGCTACGGAGAGAAAGGTAATAGAAGAGAGAAAGATATAAAAACGAATCTTTCTCTCTCTCATTACCTTGTACCCTGTCGCCTGTGGGGGGGGGGGGGGGGG
>JAOBAT010074235.1:0-12576 GCA_026413305.1 Hydrozoanthus tunicans | reverse complement strand
GGTACTGTGACTATACTGTAACCCTAACAGACAGTAACTGCAGAGTCTAAAGCATCATCAGGTAGATCAGTAGTTCTTAGCTTTTTGTTGATGGCAGTAGATGGTGCCGAAATATGTTAAAACTAAGCCGTGAAGAGTGTGGTGAAGAGTTAAGAGTGTGCTGTTTAATTTGCTGTTATAGTAATTAAATTTTAGAAAGTTTCTCGTTTTATCTATAGTTTTTTCTCAATCGCTTTATGTTTTGTTTTGACTTTGTTCTTTTGCTTTGTATTGCGTTATAGACACACAGAAGAAATGATCAAAAAGTTGGAATCTGCTGGTCTTGGTTATCGCGTCACAACAGACAAAACTCAAGAACGACTTGGTGTGTTTCTTTTTAAATGATTTCTTGAGCTTCCTTCGTATCTTGGTTAAGTTTTCTGTAAAACGTCTGCATAAGAGTTTTTTCCTGATTTTATATATTTGCAACAACATTTGTATAGCCATGAAACAAAGACGTACCAAGAGCATTCGTCAGTTGGATGGTGCAAACACGTGACAAAAGACAGAGGAACTCGATACTAATGTCAAATTTCGAAATGTAGACTAACTGTGCTTGTTATATTTGTATTTGGACTGTCTGGCAAGTCGAGGAACCATATACTTTGAAGAAATTATTATTTCATGAGTTCTGAGTCACTGGCAGGAATTGAACCCGCGACCCTATGAATCAATAATTTCTTCAACTATGCATCCAAGTTTCAGACTACCATTTAACCATACATTTTGTTTATATATTTAAGCCCTTGCACTACTGCTTGGGTACAACCTTATATCTTTAGTGACGAATTAATAATCGTTTGATAAAACAATAACGTGAAAGTGTAAAAAGTTTGTACTTTGTTCATAACCGTAAGCTTTTTTTAGACTCCATCCTGATCTGATCCAAATGCTAGTCTTTATTTTTCGTTTTTTAAGGCCACGTTCCTTTACGACACCTGGTATATCGTGTACACGCCCTACCGGATAGTATGCGGCCTTTGATCTGGGACTTTGGAAGTCTGCAGCATGGTACAGAAGAACTGTACATCGGGCAGATTGTGAGAAGATTTGTAAGTATTCAGGGGCTGGTTGTTCAAAAGCCGATTAACTTTAAGCCAGGATTAACTCTTAACAAAACCTATTTGTTGTCTTGGTAATTAACCCAGGATTAAAGCTATTCGTGCTATGAACAACTGCACCCAGATCAATTTTGCAAGATTGACAACTAACCATACGATTTTTACACAATTCTACTTACAATCTATCAACTTAATTTTAGGTGCTCAAGGAAGGAAAAATTCCAGGTGACATCAAGGTCGTCAATTCTATCGCTCGAGTTCTATCCGCTTCTCAGCAATATATGCGCGAACAAAAGGTACTCAATAATTATTTTAAAACCTAATTGAAAAAACTGTTAGAGTGTCTTTGAATTTTTTTTTTGCCCAGATCAGTTTTAGCTTGTCATGTTTGCTATTCGAAATCTCCAAAACCGAATGATATTACAGAGAGAGAATATTGCCGTTCAAGTTTGAATTCAACAACGTAAAATGGGCCCCTTTTGCGCAGCCAAAAGGATGATCGTGACATAGGAAAATTTATCGACGACTCAGACCGGACAGGAGGAAAAAGAAGGCAAAGAGAGCTATTATGTAGTTGTTGGCCCCTGTACAACCGCTAAATGTAATAACAACAGTTAATGTAATACCAACGTGAAAGTCCCTGTCAAGTTTATTTTTTTAAGTTCCAGATAAAAAGTACAACCCTTTAACAATAGTAATTCTCGAATATAAAACCTTTTCTCGCAGTTCCTGTTACATTTTTAGACTTGGACGTGCAATGATGACTTAGCAGGAGGCATATGACGTAGCACGAGGCATGAAGCAGAGACAATCTTTTTTATCTCAAAAAAAGTTCAATTCTGGCTACAATAGTCACATTGTTATAATTTAATCAATGAATTGTTCCCTGTAAACTGTTTGAAATAAAAATTTTATGACATTTTTTAAGAGAAATGAATTTTTTAAAACAAAAACCACATAACTCACTGCTGCTATGTCACAGGTTACCAGTCCCCGGCCTGTTCGGTCAAAATTTACATTCCAACTTCTTTTTGGTTAAAAAGCATACTTAGACGTGGAAATTTTCTTTGGTTATTCGAATTTTGAATTCACAGATGACAGCAGTTTTAATCCAAAAAGTAAAAAAAATAAGCTTGATAGGGACTTTAAATATATAAAAACTAACACTAAATGTAAAGCCAACAATAAACGAAATAGAATTAAATACTAAATGTAACAAACTCGTCAAAAGTAAATGTAATAAATTTTGACGCTAAATGTAAAAATCTCGCTCAGTCCAACCAATCACCATCTAGATAAAACACATCTTTCAGTAAAAAGTGGGTTGGAGCCACGGGCACAGTGTCAAGCAATGACATCCTAAGTCACGTGACCACGAATCCCAATTCTGTATCGGGGATTGTTTGGGCACTATGAATTCACACTTTGCGAGAACCCATAGACATTTCGAATGATTATGTCATAAATCACGTGATAACGAAACTTTAAAAAAGAATCTGATCCTTCTGAGTTCTCTCCTTCGCAGCCGTCGTGGTTTCCGTTGTCCAAGGAGGAGAGAGAACGGAAATCAAGACGGCTGCGAAAGAGACTACTTACTATTTTTTGGCTTTTTGCCCATTAGAGTTGTTAAATATGAAAATATGTTGTATGAATTATTACCCAAGAAAAAGGGGACGCAACGATTGACGTCAGAAGTCACGTGAGAATGGTCAAGACGCATTGTTAAAAGATATGGGTCCCGCGGCTCTATTTAGGGGAATTGTATTAAAAAAAGAAAAGAAAAGTTAACGTGAAGTTTGAATCGATAAAAGGCTGCGTGACAGGATCATGTGATTTATGACGTCATCGATTGCGATTGAATTTCGCGGGTGATAACTCAAAGTGGTCAAAAAGTCCCTAAATCTACGGGATTTGTAAAATTACTATGGTCACTGGACGTAGGACTTGCTGAAAACTGTGCCCACGGCACATGCCCACCTACTTAGCGATGGAAGTGTTTTAGCTAGATATTCTTTTAGTTGGACTGAGTTACTTTATTACATTTGGCGTTAAAACTCATTATATTTACCGTTGATCGCCTTATTTACCGTTGATCGCTTTATTGCATTTATTGCATTTAGAGTTAAGTTTATTATCACGTTTACTACATTTAGCGTTGGTATTACTTTTACTGTTGTTATTAAATTTGTCAGCCCTATATGAAAAGTTTTCCAAAAAAATCAGTTGTCGATCTCGGGAACATCTATGCGTCTACACAAATCACTTGACTAGTTTCTTACGTCACGGCTCGTAAACTCGTTTCCAGTCTCTGGACCAACTGATTTCCTGTGTTTCGTTCTCTTTAGCGATGAAAAGTTATTTTTTGTCCTGTAATAGACATGACAAGCTATGAATTTACGCAAAAAAATTAATGGGCAAAAATTATTAAAAGGAGTTCAAGACAGTTTAAAAGTTTCCCATCACTTCCTTTTTATAAGGGATAAATTCTCAACCTAATTGATCGCAGAACGAGTGCAGTTTTGTAAGCCTCCGTGATGTCGAGCGCGTAATGAAGGTAATGGCATGGTTCTATGAACACCTGGAAGAATTGGGACCGTTGATGGAAAAGAAAATTTCCGAAATGTACCCAAAACTAGACGAGAGCGACGAGGATGAGGAAGAAGAACAAGACGAAGATTGCGTTGCCATTTCTGAAGTGAGGAGTCAAAATATTTCCTAATTTAATTTTTTTTTATTTTGAAAATTCAATTTATTTTACCTCTAGAAAGCTGTAGGTTCAAAAGAAGTAAACCAGTATCAATTTGAGATTAATTGATAAAGTTGAATTTTCTATGAGTTCTTCGTACAACGAGGCGTTAAATAAATGAAACTATTGTTACGCGGTTGTTTGCTTATACTGAGGTTCGAGGATCGACAAAAAAGACTTGCGTGTTGAACAATTTCAAAAATCCTTTTAACACTTTTTTCATCAAAGCTTTTTGGTTTAGACTGTTCAATTTTGACTGACATTGTTTGCTTGAAAAAATGAATGGTTTTATTCATAGGTAAGCTAAGATGAGGGGTTTGGGGTTTACTGTAATACAATCTTTAACTGATACACACATGCACGTATACACTTAGATACTTGTTCTAATAATTTGTAAACTAGAGTCTATAAAAGTGAATACCGGGTTGAAAATACATGTGACTCTGATAGATTCTGATTTAAGACCTAAATAAGCTCCTTTTTTATCGCTACCGGTATCTTATACTTGCAAACAATATCATTATGATTGCTGTTCTGTCTAGTTTTTGTCTATCTTTTCTCTCTATTTCAGGTAATCAAGCCAGTTACCAGAGCACTTGTGCTTGCTATTGGAGTATGCTACCATGCTAAACTACAAGAAATGCGTGGAGACTATCGCGAAGAGATTGCGATGGTGTTTTCTTCGCCCTGTGAGCTTCCTGGCGGCCATATGCAAATGCTAAAAGAAATAACTAGGTACTTCTCGATTGTTTCTTCCCCTTCCTTCTTGTTAGTAAAAACATTGACAACGAAAACTTTAAACAACGCATCACTTAATAAGGTAAAAATTGTTTTCTAGTTGTCAGAGAGCGGTTCTGGATGAGCTGAAACTGGGCCCTAACATTGCTCGAAACACAGCGTTGAGTGAGAACGTATTCATGATGGTTGTGTGCATAGAACTGCGGATTCCTCTTTTTGTTGTTGGGAAGCCAGGAAGTTCCAAGTCTTTGGCAAAAGACGTGGTTAACAGCAACATGCTCGGCGACGCTGCTCAGTCAGAGTTATTCAGAACTTTCAAAGCGGTAAGGCAGTTTCGTAGTTACTTAGTAGCATTCAATATGATGAAAAAGTTAGCGAACTGTTGATATCACGTTTTTTAATTTCTAGAGCAAATAATATCTCATACAACAAACAGAGAGGAATTAAATCTTTAAGTCTGGAGTGATTAAAAGCAAAAACTTCGCAAAGGCTTTCTCTGCGCCTGGTATAGCGATATTAGTATCGCAAGATATTATGGGAAAACGTCCAGTCGTCAGTATGGCCTTTTCTATAATCCTTTTAATGGTGATAGGTTGACAAGGCATTGACAAAAGCGTACCACTGCCTTGTTTTTTGCCGATAAGTCATCTGTACCTCCTTTAATGGCGAAAGGTTGGCAAGGCATTGTGGAAAACGACAGCCAACCCCTTTTAGTGGTGGCAGGTTTGCAAGGTATTGGGTTATATTTTCTAACAATTCCTTTTAAATTCACCCTGTAAACCTGTAAATCATCCTGTTTTAAAGCTTATGTCGAAGAATTTTTAGTTTGTCAGAGGTCATAGAGGAAGATGGACGTCGTTTCGCTTTTGCCGCGCTTTTGATAATTCTTAATTTTTCACAGTTTCTTTCATTAAAACATTTTATAATTTATTTTTTTTTGTTCTTAGAAAGTGTTTTACTCATACTCAGCATGAGCTGTAATCAAAAGTAGACCGAACGGTTGAAAACATTACGCACTGAGGTTTCTAGAGTATATAATATTTTAGTTATTTACAACAAAACAAAGAATAGAATATAGATAAGGATTACAGATACCTAAAGTTTACACTGTTTATGCCAGTATAGTAGAATTTGATTGTAAATATTTGTTTCATACTCAAAGGTTCATCTAGCCTCCTATCAGTGTAGTCCTCTTTCAACGGCCGACGGCATTGATGCAACTTTCAGACAATGCCAGAGACTTCAAGAAAACAAGGACTTGGAAAAGTTTGTTTCGGTGGCAGTCCTCGATGAAGTTGGTTTGGCTGAAGATTCTTCACGCATGCCACTGAAAGCTTTGCATCCGTTGCTGGAGGATGGAGTATTACAGTCTGACGAAGTCATCATTAATACAGACGAGAAATCAGATGAAAAACGCGTTGCATTCATTGGTCTATCAAACTGGGCCTTAGATCCTGCAAAGATGAATCGTGGCATCATGTTGTCTCGTGGGGTTCCAGAAACCGAAGAACTCGTGAGCAGTGCGATGTACGAAATGTTTGCCACCCTTGTCAAAATTTATTAGGTGTAAATGGTGAACTAAAGAGTATCCGAATAATTTCATTTATCATACAACATGCTTTTTTATTATTTTTGAAACGACCTTCAAACAAGAAATTTATATAATTTATATAGAGCAGGCTCACGCACTAATTTTGGATTGACAAGATTTAAGACAGTTGCATCTAGACTATGGGAAAAAATACCAGCACCAATAAAATGCCTTCCATACAGTACTTTCGAAAAGAAATACAAAGAACTCCTTGTTACACATAATTAAGTTTTAATTTAAATACACTTCATTGTATTATGTTTTAATTATAGGTTATGTATAATAAGAATCATTGTACAATAATTTTCTTCTGTCAGTAATTTATTCCATGTGGTAGTGGCCAACACGAAAGCCTAGGCTACTTTGGCCGCTACGCACATTGCCTAAACAATATATTACTGAATTTAGTTACACACCTAATGTAAATTTAAGTTTATATTTGATGTAGTAATACCCTTTAAGTAGTGCAAAAATGAATAAGTGAAGTAATTACAATTATCCATTTTCAATGGTACTCAAACTGACAAAAAAACTTGTCTTCTTAGGGGCATTTGCGCGACTGATGAAACTATTCAGAACCTCATTGCGCCGTTACTGCGCTCCTTGGCCGAAGGATACTCAACACTTTACGAAGATCAGAAGGAATCCGAGACTTTAAAGAAACACGGAAAAGATGAGTTTTTTGGATTGCGTGATTTTTACAGGTACAGTGAAAGAATAGGCAGTTTCGACAGAAAGAATCCAAGCTAGTGCATTTCTTCAAGTGTATATATCATGTTTTTGCAACTTAATTTGTTAGAAAGAATTTGAAAAAGAAGGAAAATGTCGCTTTTTTCATTGAAGTAATTCTTTTGGTTGCTGAGATATTAAGGTTTTTCAAAATACAATTTGCCAAAGTTGTGACGTAATAGGGGGAATCCAATGGGATAAATTCAGTATTCACAATGAAAATGTGGAACGAAATACCAAGACTTTCCAATGACCAAATGCCATTTTCCATGACCGAAAACATCGAGAAACCAAACAATCCTTCCATAAATATGATAATTTTATATACACTTTAGGGAAAAAAACATGTTTTAGAGCTGCCCTAGCTCTGTTCCAACTTAATATGTAAAATTAGACTATACAAAAAAAATTTAGCACACAATGGGCTCAATTTATTTTATAACTCTCTATAATTAATAATATACAACAGAATAACTATAGTTTTATGTTACGTAGCTTGGTCAAAATGGTTTACTCCATGGCTGAGAGGTCGGAAAAGACACCAACTTGGCAAGATGTGACGTTTGCGATCAGAAGAAATTTTGGTGGATTGGAAGACATTGATCCCGTTTCTGTATTTCGAAATTTTTTTTCTGAAGCACAGGTAAAATTTCTGCATTTCTAGAAAATAAAATTGCTTCTTTTTCTTCTTCTACTTTTTCATTCTGCTTCTACTTCTTCTTTTTCTTTGATTTCTTATTTGATTTATTCTTCTTCATCATTATCATCTTCTCTTCTCCTCCTTTCTAATTATTTTTCTTCTTCGTCTTGCTATTTTTTCCTTTTTTCTGTGCTCATTCTTTTTCTTTTTATCCTCTGTGTCTTTTTCTTTTCTTTTTCGTCCTTTAATTTTTTTTCTTGATCTTCTTGCTCTTTTCTTCTTCGTTTTCTTCTTCTATTTTCTGTCTTACTTCTTCATACCTTTTCTCTACCTTGTCAATTATAAGTAAAGAGTGTACAAAGTATGTAACATTGCATTGACTTTTTGAAGAATAGTTGTACCGTTTTAGCAAAAGTTCGTAACATTACCTTCTAAAATGAAAAAATGAAAATCTGCTTTTGAATTCATTACTACAGTAAAAAATCCGCGAGCAAGAACCTGTATTTTTGGGAAGTAACCTAAACAGGTTCTGTTAAAACAATTTTAGGCTATTTTGAAATAGGCTCTTAATTCTAGAAAAAAGCAAACAAAGCCCAGCTGCAGATCAGTATTTTTTTTTGCTATTTTCTACTTTTACAGTAATATGAATCTACTGTTTCCTTCACACTGCAGCGATAATGTACTAAAAAGAAAATAAGACTCTGTTTTCAAAGTTTAGTTTAACGGATATTTGATATCAGATTCTTAGTTACGAGTTTTTACTGTACCTGTATATATAGCGTATTAGCAAAGATCTAGAAGCTGTTCAGTGAAAATCTTGCACTCTGAGTGGCTACTGTCACCGGAGGGAGGAGGGTATTCTGAGGTCCCCGGTTCGAATACTGGCCTGGTGGAGCTTTAATGTTAAGCAAACCTTTCCTGCCAAAAGTCACTAAGCTTTCCATTTTCCGGGGTCTGTAAAATGAGTACCAGCGTACGTGGACCGCTTTGAGGCGGCTGCAAATTGCGCTTGTATATCCTTCCCGTTCGCTGGGGGTAAACTGATCATTGTAAAACGCCTTAAACATATTCACATACAAAGGCGTTATAAAAAAGCACATTTTTTTTCACTTTACCACTAAATCTCGAAGCATAGTTTATAGAGAAAAACCAAGAGTTTTTGAAATGGAAGGGGTATTTCGTTGTGCATGCACGAAGTTTCAAATAGTTTATTTTCAATAGTAGTCAAAGAAAATCAAGTTAACCAACACTAATGCAAAAAGCCTTTTGGTATTGTGGCTGATTTAAGTTTAAGTTATTTATCTGCCAATAGAAAACTGTGAACAGCCAAGAAGTCGGTAAGTTATTGTAAAGAGATTGCTGTATTCCTGATACAGCAGTAATTAAATTTTACTAACAATATTTGACTGTATCATTTGACTTTTTGAACTGTTTTTGTACAGGTTTCAGTTTTGACAGAAACCACTTCGCCACTGGAGCTGATAAAAAGCAGCTTAAATCCACAGCAGGGTGTTACCTTCCAGTATGTATTACAACGGTTTTTAAAAACAAATTTTAAGTTCTTTGATTAATATAGCTATTTAACTTAAAATTGTTAAGGGTAAAGAAAAGCAAAGGAAACTTCTTATTCTAACATTGAACTATATCATTTATGGTTAGCGCATATGTAGATAAAGAGTGCACTCTGAGAAAAACAAACTTGTGGATGAAGTCTTGATCTACTAAAGCTCAAAAAGAAAAACCACTGTAACAAGTTTATGTTCTTTCTACGTTCATAGAGCAAACCGTTACCTACTAGTCCTAACAGAGAACGTTGCTGCCCTTCGTATCATCCAGCAGCAAGTTTTAAGAAAAGAAGAAGATGCTATTGTCATCTTCGGTAGTGGGTTTCCCAAAGATCAGGAGTACACACAGGTAAAGACCTTTTGTAGGAACGAGAATTTATTGTATTGGAGACAACTTGCAATGAATAATTGAAAACAATTTAGCTTTGGATTGTGTTTCACACGAATAATTGCAAAAGCAATCTAGATCTAACTAAAGCAATATAGGTTTGAACAAGATGAACTTGCATTGTGCAAAATATTGCCATATGATAGCTGTTTGTTGTATTTAAATGCCAAGAAGGAAAAGAACGAACTGAAACAGGGGAGATGATTGCAGAAACAAGGCTACTGATTCAACTTTGTTACGGACATAGTCGAGGGTGTGGAAAAACGACAAAACTCTGACCATTTAGAGTTGCTTGTGTTCAAATTTCTCGCAATTTTAGAGTCTTAGAAAAGCACCTGTAATAAAACTCACATGATAAGAGGTTTTTGGAAAACTGGAATAAAGAGGTCCCACCGAGGTCAAAGGTTTTTTCTCTTTTCTTTGTGTGGGTTTATGGGGATCTCTGTTGATGCTGTAGATCAGCGAAACTTGGGTTATATCCCGTTCCAGTGGTAAGGCCTCAATGAAATCTATATATTGTATGGAACAACGAGCAAAGCTACAAACTCGGACGACTTGAAAGCAGACTTACAGAGCGCCTTTAAATCTGTTTACTACGATCATTTTTTATGTTTGTAGATTCCGTCGTCCGTTTGCATCACTTAAAACCTCGAAATCCTTTTGTTACACGAGAAAGTATTCTAGCTAATAATATTAATTAGTTAGTAAACCCTTCCTGCGGCTGGTTTACCGGAGGATACAATGTACGCGGCTGATAGATTGTCCGAAAAATTAACAGTTAGCCGAGAAGCCACTCGTAAAGTCCAACGTTCGTCTTTTTTCTATTACTACATAAGGCCAACCTCTTTGTTTTTAAGGTTTGCCAGAACATTAACCGCATCAAGATATGCATGGAAGCTGGACGAACCGTAATTCTACTGAATTTGGATGAGCTGTACGAGAGCCTTTATGATGCTCTGAACCAGGTATAACAACGCTTATCTATTTCAAATGTACGATAAATTTTTGAGAAATACTAATCGTATATTTAGCCGGTTGGGTAAGAACCATAAAACACCTGTAGCACATTGGGAAGACGGTAAAGAATTGTTTAAAACAAAGAAAATTTTCTTTTGTTTAAGCCTTCTTTTTGATACCCAAGACATTAATTTTATTCGCTTTTAAATCAGAAGATCTATAACTCAGTGTTCAAGAAAACTTCATCTTTAGCAAGTACTATCTAGTTGATTTTGAAGACCTGATAAACTTGTTCTTGTAAATATAGATAACTTAATTGGAACCCTTTTGTTTTGTGCACGTTCCAGAGAAGAAAAGAAAGAACAATAAGATACCTCAATGTTCCTCAAACGATAACGGTTCAGAACTTCCACTGTCCCAAGAAGTACCAAGTTTTAAACTTGTTGTTTTAGAAGGGACTACTTTATTCATTTCAGTACTACTTGGAGCTTGGGCGCCAAAAGTATGTCGACCTTGGACTTGGTAGTCACCGGCTGAAGTGTCGTGTTCACGATAAGTTTAGGTACGCTGTTTTTGGCTTTTCTATTGCAATTACAAATTAGTATTTACAATAGCGTTCGACATCGATTTTCGCTAGCTCTGATTGGCTCCCGTAACTCGCGGTAAGTAAGATTAGCAAATACCCAACCAGCGATTAGTGTTTTTCGCCTGCTGTGATTGGTTCCATAAAAAGTGAGTATCCAGGATATTATTCGCTGACTAGCGATTCACATTGTGAATTTGTTTCGAAGTAAATTTTAACTGTTTGATATCGATTTATGAACATTTTTCTCATAAGTAAACAAATTCAGTGTCACAACTAAGTTGCTGGAGTGGCAACACGAAGCTGTTTACAATATTCATGTGTATCTAAATAAAAAAAAAGTTATCGACTACAAGATTCATAAAAACACAAAAACAGTTCGTGTTTTAACAGCAGGATGGGTTGTAAACAGAAGAGGAAGAAACGTTCAAGAGCGAACTCAAAAAAAAAGTTGCAAAAGTTTTGTTGATCTCTCTGCAAGGAAGCATACTACGGCACACACTACAACAACAATTCACAGAAGTCCATACTTTTAGGAGTCGACAAAGTTTTGTCTGTTTGAAACTGTACAAATAGGGCTTGTACGATCGAAGCCGGCGAACTTGATGGGTGTCAACAGTCGATCTTTGGATTCATGGCGGCATGTTTATAAGTTATTAATTTTTGGGGAGTTATTGTTTCACACTGGTTTACTGGTTGGGCACACTGCTAACATAATTATTCACCTCAGTGTTAGTGAAAACAAAGTATATTCTTCACCACTTCGGTGAATAACCAACCAGTCAGCAATCAGCTCCCCAAATGGGTTTACTAATCAAGTATTGCATCGTTTATATGGTTTATCTCAAAATCAAGAAACCTTTGATTAGAAACTCATTTTGTTTCAGATCCCTTGCTTGTTTCATCTTCCTCTCACCATTGTTTGTGTCTGCTACTAATTTTTTCCCAAATGTTTTTAGGCTTATCGTTATTGCAGAGAAGGAAGAGGTTTACAAGGACTTTCAAATTCCGATGATAAATCGATTAGAAAAACATCTTCTTGTGACATATACCGGATTGACCGAATTGCAAGCAGAAACTAAGGAAAGACTCGAGAAATGGGTTAAAGAGTTTGCTGCAGTTACAAGACAATCTTATCAACTCCGGTGTGTGAACAGAATTCGTGTTAACAATCCCTTTAATGTTGATTAATAAACATAAATGGCGCTAAACTTGTCTTTGCTTATTTTCCAAAGGGATTTTGAGATTGGTGATGCCTTTGTCGGTTACCAAAGCGACGCGGTTCCTGCTGTTGTGGTGCAGATTTGGGAAGATCTCAAATGTGAGACCAAGGGGCCTGGCTCCACTCCTATTGAAGATTTGGAAAAGGTGTTTACCAATAGCTATCTCTAATATTTCTTTTAATAATAATGATAATTAGCATTTATGTAGCGCCTTTCCATACGTACATGCTCAAAGCGCTTAACGATAGTTTACAGTTGACTCTGGTATTGAGGGTCTTAGACAGTCCGCTCTACACGGCTCACAACTATTTTCCTA
>JAOBAT010074224.1:0-21044 GCA_026413305.1 Hydrozoanthus tunicans | reverse complement strand
GTCTATTGTAAGGTCCAAAAACAAATAAAACGCCAGGGGACTTATAAGAGCGTTTACGGTAAGTTTAAATTGGTAGACAAGAAAATTAACAGTTTTGCTGAAACATTTTAGTTTTTCGGACAATCTATATCAGTCCGCCAGAAGAGTTTTATTTACTAATTACCACACAAGACACAGTCTGACAGAGCAACTGGTTTGCAAGCATTAATGCCTGATCTTCTAACACAACATGGACTGCTACAAAACTACGTACTGAAATGAAACTCGCCCGAGGTAGAAGCAACAACCGACACATGAAAACCTACAAAAAGTTCCCCACTTAGTTCGCAATGAAATGCACAGTTCCTTCCATAGAAGATGTATCATTGCACTTGTAACATTGGGATGGCAAGAAAAACAACTCTACTCAACTCTGCGCAACTGTCCTTAAAAGAAAAGCCACTGTCTATCACGAATACTGCAATCTGACTGGTTCGTTACTCGCTATCTATCACGTGGTAGATAGCGTCTGTGAAATTTAACATGGCGACTACATGTGCACTTCTGGGTTTTCAGTCCTTTCTGCAGACGACTTGAAGCTTTTAATTGGAAAAACATTTGAAAACAAAACAACCGACACATGAAAACCTACTAATAGTTTCCGACTGAGTTCGAAACGCACAGTTTTTTTAGTAGAATGTATGTCATTGCACTTGAAACATTGGGATGGCAAGAAAACTTTAGAACTCTACTCAACTGTTCTTAAAAGAAAAGTCAGCATTAAGTCCACCCGTGTTTCACTGAACGTGATTTATGCAGTAAGTACTGAAATGGGCACGCACGTAAAAGGTCATTCCATTGAAATAGAACCAACGCTTAGATTTTTGTCAAACTTTTCTCATTTGTCAATCGTTATTGTAAACTGCAAAAATGGAATAAAAACGGGTTGTTCCCGTATTAACTTTTGAGATATGATTGATACAAATACCCCTCAAGGGCTATTTTTCTGTTATTGTTAGCTTGAAATTAAAACTATAAATTCCCCATGTGGCCAACCAAGATAACATCGATGGAGCATAAGGGAAATAAAAGAAGATAATGTAAAGAGTTCTTCTGGATTAGGAGCATAATTTTCTTGTGATTTTCAGCAAAAACATATTTGATAAAGAAGAACTTTCCCGTGCTTTTAATGTTGCTATGTTTCAAACATCTAAAAAAACAGTGTATCCTTGTCTATAGATGTTTTCATATTTTTCCACACTTTGAACACTCAGATTTTTCCTATTTTTTCTCTTCAGAGAGTCCTGTTGAAATTTGGTTGATTGACGAAAAAAAATTGTGGGGTACCTATGCTTGTTTAGGATAAACTTCAGAAAACCTGGCAAAATGTTTGCTTTTTTTACCCCATTTCTGAGGGAAGACTGGAACGAGTTAAACAAAATGCCCCATTTATTATGAAGAAAACTACTTTTTTGCATTATTGTTTCTAATATGTCTTTGAAAGCTCAACATTCACAAGAATGTGAAAAAATGGTGTAAGTATTTAAAATTTCTGATGCACAATGCAAAACTGGGAAGTTACCTTAAGGACTTTTGTCTTTTAACTTCTTATTCGTAAATAAGAATGCACAAAAACACTGGACTGACTATTTATAACTCCTAAAAATACAATGTTCATATATGCTGCTCACAGCCAATACGGCCGGTAACTTGCGTCTGTCGCATCAGTTTTTAACTCTCAGTTTATTCTGAACTTTTCTGTCAAATTCAGTGTTGGAATACTTTATGCACTCCAGGGTTTTATAGATCTTAACCAAAAAACGAAGACTCTGTTCTTTTACATTTCCAAGCGCTAAACTGTGCCCTGAAAGTAAGCTCTAAATAGGCAAGACACTTCCTGTAAAATAAAGAATCCCCATGTTTTCTGATCAACTACGTACAAGTTAACAAAAATTTTAAAAAGCTGCATAATAAGTCTCTTGATTTTACATCCTGGGTCTGATTAATCCTGTGCACTGTAATAATTATCTACAGTATAAACAAGAAGGGATTATCAAAATTGTTACCTCCAGCATAAACCTGTGCCCAGTGTTTGGCTGTCTTCAAATACTCTTTGTGATTATCCTTGTACTACAGACAAAACCCAGCAGTTATGTACAGTTAACCAGGAAATCTAGTGAGACTGGAGTTTAATACTGAAAAATTAGTAACCAAAAGCTGGTTCACGACACTAACCCAGAATTACATCTTTAAATAATTAATCTCTGTTTTTGTTTGCAATATTGTAGAGACTGACTTGAGCTGTAACTTGGGAAATGACAAGTTTTTCCATCAAAAATCTTAACAATGTGCCATAAAACTCCACTTTAAAGCCCTGCATGGGCTTATATTTAACAATTATTCGCTGAAGGCGAAGTGAGTATCTGGTGAATAATTACTGTCACCCAGATATTCATATATCAAGCCTGAGGCGAATAATTGTTTTAGTAAAATTACTCAGGTGATTACCAGAGAGAAATAGCCAAGCGAAAAAAGGAAAAATGGAGCTGAGTTTTGTGTTTTTATTAATTCAAATTGCCATGTGTCATTGCACAGCAACTAGCAGCGCATGCAGATCACACGATCAATTGAAGAAAGCAAAGTGAACACATTTTTTAACAGTTTTAGTTCAAAAAACAAGAGGCACAAATGTAGCTAAGAAAGATGCAATAAGTGGCCAGTTCAAGCACAAAAAACAAACACAATTGTTTACATTCACATTGAATGTAAATGAGTCATCCTGGAAACTTCCAGAGGGGAGAAAAGCTTTCGGATGGCAGCTAGTTGGCAGCATGAACTGCTAAACGCATGGTTGGTTGCTTGAAGGAACTATGGATTCAGTGCTAAAATGAACGAAGCTGCTTTTGTTGTTTGAATATTTCCTCAATGACAAGCTGTTTCAGGTAGGATTTGGGTGTTTTATTGGCCTCACTAAATAATTTGTTATTGCAATGAAAATTTCTTAATGTACAGTGTTGACCTTGAGATGACAGCAAACTTTTATAAAAAGTTTTGTCCTTTCTCCTAACGGACACCCAAAACTTTGAGAGGCATTGATTAATGTCATTCACCTACATATTTTCAAATTCTGTTGTAAATTGGGTTTGTTATTGTAACCATTCTGCCAAATAAAGGAAAATTAGTTTGCGCAAAATTGTGTTTTGTTGTCATTTGCTCAATCGCCGCGCTTATTGACATCTAAAACTTTTCTACTTTCATTAATTAGTGCAAATCGTCGCATTGATATTGTATAATCTTTAAAAACCATTCTCCCAAACTTTGTTACGCATTTGGTATTGTTGGAAACAGCAATTTTTTTTTCATTGCGTTAATTTCCTCCTTGAAAACATTAACAAAACAATGCGAAGCAGCCGTTTTGTTCAAAGGCTGGCTATAATCACTCTGCGCAAGGTGATTATAGCCAGGATAGTGTGTCAGCTTCCACCAATCAGAGCAGCGGAAACTCTATAATCACCTGAGTAATTTTTCTAAAATATTATAAGGGGTTTTGGATGGGCTCATAACAGGGGGGCCTCATATCAGGGGGAGAATAAAAAAAGTTTTAGAAAAACAAATAAAAATGTATATGAGAAACAAATCAAAGCTAACATAGCATTTTGAGTTACATTTTTAATACATTAGATGTGCATCACAACAAACAGGAAATTTATTTAAAAACATCTTTATAACCAACTAACACAACTGGAATGTAAAAAAAACTAACGTTTTCAATTTGCCTGTTTGCCCTAGCTGTAAAAATGATCTTCTCAGTAGCATTAAAAATTTTCATGTTTGTGTTTTAACCTTCAGAACAATTTCAGTTTCATTTTGACAAAGCGAGGCTGCAGTTATGTTGAACAGTTGTGATGGAAATGAACAGGAACAGAACTCATAGTGTTGTTATATATATGCATTAAAATGTTTGCTTCTTTCTTTGGTATCAATATAATTGTTCTAAACTATGCAGCCACTTGTTTATTTTGTAATGCTCGATTACAAACTTTGTGTTTCAAAAGAAACACAAAAGGAACACACTTATACAGTAGATGGGCTTAAAAGGTGAGGGGGAGAGGATTAATCTGTCTGAGGCTTTTATCAGGAATATAATTTTCATTGCCAAGGTTGTAAACTTACCATAGTTATCAAAAATACAAATACAGTTTACAGTCATAATTATTGACACATGAATTTGTATTTCATTTCTTACATAAGTAATTTTCTAAAACCTGCCGATGGAGAGCCACCCTTCCCCCCTCCCCCGCCCCTAAGTACCTGGTTTGCTACCACAGCGTCCTGGGGATCATCAGGTTCTGGTGATGCTAGCAATGCCTGCAAAGTCAACAAAAACACAATCCTTACAGTGTCTTCAGGGAAAAAATAATATGGCCCAGCTTATCAACAAAAATTATACAAGTTGGCTTCTACTAAAAAAACAACTAGACTACTTGTTGTCTATGAAACTTGTTGCTCAGTTGCACCACGTTGCCTAATTACTCCCAAAAATTTCACATCTTAGTTATGCCCAGGACAACCTTGCAATTTTACAAGCCTATAGCTGCAAATGGAGAAGTTTGCTTAAATTTTCTTAGTGTGTCATCTATTGCGATAAAAAATTTTGCTGATCATGACAACAAGCATATAAAATCATCCATATCCAGCATGTCAGATGCGAGCAAACAAATATGCCATGGTTTGCAGGCAATCAATTATTTCGCTGCAACCAGCATATAAAAACGCCTAGTGTGTTTTTGGTTTTAATTAGACATCATGTGACAGCAATTTCAAAATAAATTGGATGGTTCAAGTTACAAGGCTTTTGACTGGCAGAATCACTATGCATGGCTTCTTATCTCAACTGGTGCATTTTCTTCAATTTTTTTTTCCAAAAAAGAGCTGTAATTCTGAAATTTTTTACTTCATTGTGCTCAAATTTCTTTGGTTAAAAAGAGCTTAAGAAATTAAAGTAGTAATATCAATTTGCTAAACAACACTGATCCCAAGGGCAAAACTCACTTATTTTGATGTCACCTGGGCTGGTTGTTCAAAAGCAGGTTAACTTTAACCCTGAGTTAAAGCAAAACTTGAGCTGCAGTTTTTAATTTCTTTTCTGAAGAATGTTTATGACTCTTGTTACTAAATCCCGAGGGGTACTCCCTATATTGGGATGGTAGGTATGACCACCGGGTTAAAATTGCCAGTCCCATATTTTTTAGGGGTTGTAAAAAGAAATCCTGTGTTAAACCAAGAGCCTGGTATTCTTAAGGGTTTAAAAACAACACGCTATTGGACTGCTTGCAGTACCGTGTTTTAGCAAATGTGCATACTGATAGAAAGTTTGAGAGAATGTTCTATTACATGCATTTCTTTATTCACTGCATATCACGTTAAGCACACAAGGGGACTTTGTGCTGACCCGCTAGCTAACCAGGGGAAAATTTCAGCATCAATTGTTTTTTTAGGATAATTTTTAATCAAGAGGTATTTTCTAGGGTAGAAAACTTTTATCCCTTGGTGTTTTTTAGGGTATTTTGGGGACTTTTCCGACGGTCATCCCTACCCTTTTGACCCCGAAGTCACAGAGAAAGAGGTCAGTTGAGCTAGAACAAAACCAGAACCTTTGATTTCATCAGTTTATATGCTTTCTATGAGGTAAATTAATACTGACTGCAAAATTTCCATTTTCTCACAAAACAACATTGGGAGAAATCCTGGGTTGGGTTTGAAGTAAATAAAAATATCAAAACTTAATAAAAATTATGTTGCTTAGTAACTTCATAATAAGATATAGTGATAAATTATGCTTCTCTGAGATAAGTTTTCCAAAAATTTCACAACAGATTATTTAGGTTTTTTGACTATCGCTTTCCTTTGTGTGGGTTTATGGGATTCACTGTAAATTGATCAGCAAAACTTGGATTTATACCCTGTTCCAGTGGTAAAGCCTCACTTGGATCTATAATTATGTGGTATCTTGTTGGAAAGAATATTTATACCATACTCAAGTGGACATACAGTATTATATATGCAAAGGATAGTTTGGGAGAGTTGACAACAAGGCAGTTGAGATTTTTCTTTAGGGAAGTCCTATGTACAGTAAAAAGGTTTTAAAGAGAAACAACTTACAAATAACTGCTCATTATTTTCAGCAAACTGCCTGTTTCTACTCATCATTTTGACATACAGTTTAATGTTCAAGTGTTAAATACTGTTACCTGTATTGATAGAAGAACTGTTCGCAAGGTCATGGCCGCTGCCCTTTTAAAAGAAAAATTAATAAAAAAACATCAATTTTGAAAGTGCACAATACAAGCGTAAGAGCAAAAATGTGTAGTTAATTGAGCATGTTCTTCTGCTGGAACATAACATTAAAAAACAGACACATTCTTTTTTACATCAGCAATAGCTGGCTGGTTACCATCCAGAAGCCTTTATCACTGAAATATAACTCTGATATTTTTTTTCCAGGCTTCCCTTAATTAAGTACAAGGCAGCATGACTCTGTAAAATGTACCTAACTATGGTGTTAGCTGAGAATGAACATAGACTCTGGCTACCTGTAAGCTCCAGTCTATCTATGCCCACATTACCTTGTGCTGAGGGAAGCCTGCAGAACATTAAAATCAGACAGTAGACATCATTGATAAAAATTTCTATATGGCAGCCAAAAGCTCTGATAAGACTTTTTTTAACATGAAAAACCAAGTTGTCAAGTTACAGAAGACAAACTTATAATTATAATATTATATAAGTGATTGAAACAGTTGTCACAAACTAAAATGTGATCAAATTTTAAAGCTACAGACAAAGTTTGACTAACATTTATTATAACTACAAAAATTTCTAAGGATTAATCAGTTTATATTCATATAGAAAACCAAAGTTTTTTCAAAGTCAGAATTATTATTGTACACTCAAGTGAAGTTCATATTTTGATGGCTTTGAGATTCACAAAGCTTTAAGGTCTGAACAAATGCAATACCTGGTACTCTTGACCAAATACTTTTGCCATGAACTGACTTCTTCCAAGTTGTATGGATAACAAATTTTGAACAAACAAAATTGACACATGACTCATTTTTAGATTATAAGCTAACTTAAAATATGCAGAATGGGTAGGAAACAACCCATAATTATTTAGGCATTAACGAGTTCCTACACCTTGTAAACCTAAGTTAATTTCAGAAATAAAAATTTGGGAGACAAAATGTATGGATATGAAAAGTTGAACAAACAATATTGGCACATGACTCATTTTTGGATTATATTAGCTAATTTAAAATATGCAGAAGGGGTAGGAAACAACATTAACCCATAACCTAGGCATTAATGAGTTCCTACACCTTGTAAACCTAAGTTAATTTCAGAAATAAAAATTTGGGAGACAAAATGTATGGATATGAAAAGTTGAACAAACAATATTGGCACATGACTCATTTTTGGATTATATTAGCTAATTTAAAATATGCAGAAGGGGTAGGAAACAACATTAACCCATAACCTAGGCATTAATGAGTTCCTACACCTTGTAAACCTAAGTTAATTTCAGAAATAAAAAGAGGGAGACAAAATGTATGGATAATAAATTTTGAACAAACAATACTGGTCCTCACCATTGTTCTCTTAATATATCTAAGCAGATGGCACCCGTTACTGAGCTAATGTTTGGATGCCAGATCTTGGTAGAAAACTTCACCTGCAACAATAACAACAACCAATAATAACAAATTTTAGTAAAATTAATACAAGTTTGGCTAAATGTGATTTGATTGGTTAGGAAATTGATGATAAAAGAATGTCACAATATTCACCTCTGAAATAACTAGGAAATGACACCAAAACAAATAATTGGTAGGAAGAAGAAGTTGCTTTGTGTCAGTTTTGGATCCAGATATTGTAATACGAATTATCTTAAAAATATTTCTCTAGTTCACTGCGCTCACTCATGAGATATTTTTTCAACGTTCGAAAATAAAACTTACATCTCTGCGCAACCATGTAATATACATATCCTCTATATGAAGAATGAGCAGTTATATAAATAACAGCGAAGGGAAAGTCATGAGCAGCAGAGGGAAAAAATATTTGAGAAGGGGGGCACAGTGGAAAGTTCAACAAATCATTCAACCTGAAATTTTTATTTTTGTTTATTCGCTTTGCCATTAACAAAATACAACACACAAAAAATATATATAATAAGAAGGATAATAAATAACTCAGCAGGGCACCCGCAACAGCCATGCAGCCAATTACTGCAGACCAAGGGGAGGGGGGGGGGTGGGGCTGTTCGCCCTAACCAACTTATTAGGGGGGAAGGGGCAGAGTTTGCTGCCCATGAAAGTTTGCTTTTATAATAATTATTAGTTTGTTATGTACTTTACACAGCGTGCAAACTTATACTTAATGAACCTGTCTTAATGTTCTACACAGAATGCAACTGAAGCAAAATGAAAGAATCATGTTATTATGAGTGTGAATACAGCTATTGGTATACCTTGTGAAATGTTATTGGTATCAGAGTTGGAAGAATACTTCTGGTTGTCACAAGCTTTTTATCCAAAAGAAAAACAGGAATCCAACTCATTACCCTCTGATTACTGGTCAGATGCTCTACCAACTGAGCTACAGAAACTCACATGGGGAGCCGAGTCACTCTACTTGGTTCTGTATATAGAGCACTTAGTATATATATTGCTAACTGCTAGGCTCAATATTTCCACATTGTGGTTAAGTTTGGATAAAAACTTTGAAAGAATCTATCAGCTTGTGACAACCAGAACAAAGTTCTCTTCCACAGTATTTAGATCCAAGCTGATAAGCTTTTGCAGTATCAGCGTTGCTGTCATACCTTCGGAGGGTTGAATGGGTAGGTTTCTGGGATAACAATATCCAACACATATTTGCCACCTGTTGTAATTAAACCAAAACACCACCAAAAATAAACAAGTTGCCCTTACTTCATAACAGGAATAAATGTCAATATATTCTGATTTTTTACTGTCTTTGACTTAATACTAAATGTTTTAAATTCAAGTTTAAAGTTGTTTCAGGTAAAATGAACAAAAAAAATATCAATCAACAAGGAATGAAAAATTGAAAGCCATCAACAACTCACCAGGACATCGTTACGGGAAAAAACGACCTACAAGTGTCATATTGAAAAACAATCATGTGGTAATTATCAGTTAATAAAGTTTGTGTGTGTACTCATCTAAGAATAAACAGAATAATGGCAAATGGCCTCGGGATTTTTAGGCAAAATCAAATTTATACAATTATGTCACACAAGATCATACAAGGCGTGGACACTTAGCTTCTTGAACCTGTTGGCAAACATGTAACATAAGAAAAGTAGAGCACTAACCACTAAAGCATCTTAAAAAAATAGCTCTAATGCAAACTTTACTTGCACTTTGACGAGTAAAATTTAGCTTTGGTGCCTTCTAACAAAACGAAACTCTTATCAAATCACAGTACAAACCTTCAAACGGCGTTTCTGGAGGACCGGCAATTTCGCCCTTCAATCTCGTAAAGGAATCTCCGACTAACTCAAGTTTTATCATACTGGTTTGAGCCTTAGAATAAACAGAAACTAAATTATACTTTCACTTTGTAACTTGAAAAAATAAAGCCATTTAAACCGGACTGAAACTTTGTAAAACACCACAGATTTCGGGCATATTCTCCACAGTGCTTGACTGTCATCATGGACCAGGCGAACTCACCTCTTCGCTACTGACAACTTCACGAAATTCGCGTTTAATTCTCGACACGGCTATGTTTGCCATCCACACGACTGATCCTTTATCCTCAATATGATAAACTGCTCCCTCTTTCTTAAAACCGTACAATTGTCTGCGCCACACTTCAAAATCTCTCTGCACACGCAACAGATCGACTCGTCCACAGGAAGTTGGACCCCAGTGTACGTAGCCCGCTAAGTACCATGGGGGCCAAAAATGTTTCGTTTTCACTTTCCCGCGAAGTTTTCCCCCAAGGCCAAATTTCATGAAAACTGCCTGGGTAGGGATGGCCGTCGGAAAAGTCCCCAAAATACCCTAAAAAAACCAAAAGATAAAATTTTCCACCCGGTTTAACACCGGATTTCTTTTCACAACGTCTAAAAATACCGGACTTGCAATGATACGATGGTCATACCTACCATAACAATATAGGGAGTGCCATGTTGTCATGGCAACAGAAAAATATTGGTAAAAATTGGTACATATAAATTTTTGTCTTGAGTAGTACTCTTTGAAGAGAAAAAAATGGGGAAAATCTCAGTGCTGCAAGTGCGAAAAAATATGAAAAACATAGACGAGAGTACACTATTTCTTAAGGCACAGGAACCATAGCAACAACAACAAAACCACATGAAAATTCCTCCTTATTGAAAATGTTTTTGCTGAAAATTAGAAGAAAACTATTCTCCTAGTCCAGATGAACTCTTTTGTTTACCTTATGCTCGTCGATGTTATCTTGGTTGCCAGCATGAGGAAACTATAGTTATAACTTCAAGTTAGAATAAAAGAAAAATAACCCTGGAGACCGAGGGGGTGTTTGTGTCAATCACATCTCAAAAGTTAACATGGGCACACTCCTTTTTTATTCTAGTTTTGAAGTTTACATATAATGATTGACAAATGGCAAAGGTTTGAAAAAAATCTCAGAGTAGGTTTTATTTCAATGGAATCGATTAACTAAGAGTGCAAAAAAGGCCTTTCATTTCTTGGTTACCATGGTAACAATATACAACGAAGATTACTAGATTGTATATCATAGATTTTTGATAAATTAGAACTTTGGGAAAAGTCACGAAGTTTCATTAAGATTCTCTGAGCCGTAGAGAAGTTAGGGCCAAAACAAAGTTGACTGGTAGCCGGTCTTGCCAGAATAAAGAGCTTAAGCATAGAAACGGCAACACCCACGACGAACGACGGCGTGCAGGTGACCCTAAACGGTGCATTCCAACGTGCAGCTATTGTATTTACTATTGTTCTCTGACGTCGTCGTCGGTGTTATCGTCTTCGTTGCTTAAGTTCCTGAAGTGTGGTGTGTACCCAATCCGTATACATATAGGTCGATTAGAGGGGCAATACCACGCTATGGGAAACTAAGTTCGAGTCTACTTCAAATCTGTTCGACATTAACTGAAACAATCAAGCGTGGGTAATGATCAATCAGTTCATTTGGAAAGCGAGAGTTTACATTGCTAATGCAACTCTTAGTTTTTCAACGATTTTTTACAGCCCTTAGATGGAATTGAAAGAGGTATTATTTGAAGGGGTAAGTTTTACAATCAGTTTCTCATGAATTGGTTGAATTCGCTTTTGAGTTTTGTAGTTATGACGCGTGAACTCGATCGTTTGTTTGAAAATCTTTTGTTCAGACCAAGGCGCGGGAAAAAATTCTTTCCCGCGCCCAGCTGGTTCAGACCATGAATTCAATGATCGTGATATTTCGCTATTTGTTATAATTCATGAATTGACCTGTATGTTTTTTGTTCCCTTCTGTAGTTGACTCCAAAGGTTAGTTAGTTTCTCAAGACTCATCATGTATTGATTGAATTCGCTTTTGCAGTTTTTGCGTGCGTGAACTCGATTGTTTGTTTGTAAATCTTTTGTTCAGACGACGGATTCAATTATCATGATATTTCGCAACTGTTTGTTATAATTTAGAAAGTGACCTGTACGTTTATTTGTTTTCTTCCGTAGTTGACTCCAAAGGCAGACCGCTTCCACTACGAAGCGAGATAGAACCAAGGAAGATCTCGAAGTCATTTTAAACATTAACAAAAAATAAAAAGAAATATTGACAGAAATGATAGCGAAGAGGTGAAATGTTGTTGTTCAGGTCAATAATAACAATTATAACTTCAGGACGGGTAAGATTCAGTCCGATTTACCACTCTGCGACATTAACTTGATTTCGGGTGGGGCCAACCCGAAATCAAGTTATCTCTCACTAGAACCAAAACTCCCGTGTCAGGACATTGTTCCTTTAGGGAAGAAGTCAAAACAATGGAATTTTTAAGGAACCCAATTTTGTCGGGAGAGGTGGTGGGTGGCGGCACATACCCCCTACCCTACCCCTCCCAACTTTTTCAGAGCTCAATTTCTCAAAACCTTATTTAGGGGTATTGGTTTTTATTGTATTATGGACTCCTCTCTCCACAAAGAAGGCGTTGGTGCAAGCACTTTATAAACATCTATTTTATTGAACATGATATTTGCTCCTGAGATTCAGCATTTTTGAAAAAAGGTGGTGGGTGGTGGCACATAATACCCCACCGCCTAAATTGGGTTCCTAGGAAGTACCGTTGTTTTGACCTTTTCCCTTAAAAAGCCCCGATGATTTCCGAGGTCTTCCTAACCCCTTGCCTCCGGCTCAAGCTAAAAACCAAACGACTCGTACCACTCATGCAGCTTCAAATCTCTCTTTAATTAATGTATAAACTGATAAAGTTCCAGCCTCTTAGTGGAGATAAACTATTTACACTCATATTCATATTTCAAAACAATTACCTTACACATCAAAGTGTATACCATGTTATATTGTTTTGAACATTAAATGTTTAAAGTAGCCAAACTTATGTTTAGAAGCACGTGTTTATGTTAACTGGTTATATGTTATGTTTCTTTTGGTAAAAACTTTGTACAAATGTGAACTGAACTGACGAACTGTTTTGTCTTAGGGTGCTATAGCTAGACTACGCGTGCGTAAATCTTATCCGGAACGTAATCGAAAAGCAGATATTTTATCCAGTTATAAACTCTATTCTAAAATTGTTTTCATTAGCTTTTCTTTGCAGCTTTTCATTGTCCTTGGCAAAAAAACCCAGCTAGTTTAATATCTGTTAAAACTCAGTCTCATAAAATATTGGCCGATATGAGTTTTTATTCCTGTTAAATTAGTTAAAAACAATTGCTCAATCAAAAATTTTCTTCCACAATGTTAATTTCGGTTTTCACCCTCACCTCAGTTGTGACTCAATGAGAAAACTGCTTTTCCTACTTGATAAGAGATAAATCCGCCTAATTCAGAGCCTAACTTCTCAGTGTTGCCGCTGAATAAGTTAACTGGTTTAAGTACGATCGCGATCTTGATCAATGACTTAAAAGCTGGCTTAAATGAGGCCTTATCTACTTTGGTTTGAAATATTTATAAGAATCATTTTGATCAATGATTAATGATCAAGGATTGTGTGGCGCAGAAAAAGTTCTATAGCGTTTTACTTCTTCAACAATGGCAAACTAAGAGTGAGGGAGAACTGCAGTTGAGTTGCTTTTTACAGTTTTAGTGGCTTTCTACAACAACGAATTACACGTGGTTTGATAGGGCGCTGCTTAGGCTGAGTTCAGTAAAGTGTTTATGACATGAAATATTTTTGCAACGTCAGTGGAAAGACCTTTTTAAATGAGGAACAGCAAGGAATTTTTTTTTTTGTCAAAATCTGTAATCATGGCTCTCAAGATATTGACATTATTATTTTCAACTCAGATGACGTCAGTTGTTTAACAGGAAAGTTTTCTATTTCTTTAAAATCTGCTGTCAACCCTTAAGGTTTGAAAAAAAAAAACTAGTTAATATTCTAAAGAGTACCATGAGATATACACCAGCCCAACTTTGGCCTAAATTCATCCAGAGTGAAAGAATGGTTTCGCGCCCTTTTTTTCAAAATTGGTACCAACGACCGAGTTTTTAAGTATCCCATTATTATCTCTATGTTGATTTTAACTTTCCACTTGCGTCATGTCTAAGCATGCAATGCAACTGTTTAAAATTAATATCCTTCATCATTAATACCATTAGCTAACAGAGTTTCACCAATTAATCTGTCGGCATAAAGTACTGGCAACTATTTTTACTCTTCGAGAAAACCTTGTCTTTTTCCAGATTCGTACTTATAGATTTGTCTCTTTCAAGTTTCTCGGTTTTTTTTTTTTTCAGGTAGCCCAAAAGATTTCGTAGAAGTGGGCGTTTCTGTTGCATGGCCTAACCTTGCGGCCTTTTTTCGCTTTCCCGTTTCTTCTTAAGCCGATGAACATGCAATGAACATTTCGGTACATTACTCTGTCATCTGGTGGCTTCGTCACAGTCAACGACTCAAATATGCATTCGTCGTCTCTATTTTGCTGTAAATGAAACATTAGAAAAAAAATAAGCTAGTGTCATCAAACTACCATAAAATTTCCTCCTTTCTATGAAGTCCCCATCTTGAACAACCCCCTTCTAGAGCGCAAACTTTGAAACAAGTCCCCTCTCTTTAAATCCCCCCCTCCCCGTACAGCCTATATCCCCTTTTTCCCTACTTCCTTCAAAACTGAAAACAGTAAGCAAATTTAGCAAACTTGAAGTGCAGTTTCAGTCTTCTTCTGTTGTAAAACATCAAGCAATTGCAATTAAGGTTTGGCGGGATTTCTCAGATAAAACCATTACCAAATTTGTAAATGCCCCAACCCAACTCCCACCCCCAACCCCCATTCCCAAATGACCTGAAAACTAAATAAGCGCTGGCCGCCGGAGTTCATAAATAAAAGAACACGAAAATAAATTTTATAAAAGATGTTTTTGCCTAAATGATAACGCACGATTTACGAGATTATGCCGGAGTCCGGGTTCCACATTCAAAACAAACATGCAATACCGCATTGGCGTGGTTACCTTGCTGACGAGGATTCCGGTGGTATTACCAGTCATACACAAGTATCTGTTTGTTGCCTTGTTATGGAAGATTCGGTATCGCCTTTGCAGCAGTCTTTGATCAACGGGGACTAGCGATTCTACATCAAACTTGGCTACAGCACAAAACAAAAAACAAAAAAACACAAGTATGGTAAGCGTTTACATAAAACATACATGACAAAAACATATTTGGAACTGCAAAGCAGTCGAACAGACACAGACGAAAAACATAATCGAAATAATATGAGACAAAAATATGAAATAACTCTACAAGTTTAACAATAAACCAGAACATCAACTTTGTAGACTCGTCCCATGCAAGCATGGGGTGGGAAATGAGGGGAGGAAAGGGGGGGGAGGGGGCGTGGGAAAATGAAATAAGCTAGAAGTGGTTTTGGAAAAGGTTTGTTGGAAAATAGACACAGCTTTCAGCAATGATTTTGCAGTTTTGACCTCTAAGAAATACGACAAGAATGGGTACCCCCGCGAGAGTATCCCCCCTCCCCTCCCCCCTCCGACCAGCCGACGTACTTAGCCAACTGAAGTGATTTCATAGATGGTCGTGTCTAGAAAGTTACATGAATACACTCGGTGTAAATGTGTGTTTTATTGCTTGAATTCTAATAAATCAAAAGAATATAGGACTCGCCTCACTTCAACCAATCATGAATACACTCGGTGTAAAATGCGTGTTTTTGGCGCCTTTTACGTAAACCTTATTGAGATAAATCTCTCGAAGGTCTTAGCGAGTTAAGATCTCTAAATAATCTCGTTTGTGGGTGGTACATTAAACGTTTGGATTACTTCCAACTGCGACAAGAATTTGACTCGCGAAGTGCTCTAAATCTGCTAACTTTGAAGGTCAGCGATAAAAAAAAATAAGTTGTCATAACGGAAATTTTGAGGTATGTTCTTCGAAAGGTTGAGAAAAAGTGTTTTATGCGTAGTTTCGTTTTTGAGTTCGAAAGATTCAGGGTTTTTCGTTTAGACTTCATCGATAGATGTATTGTTCCCAAGTATCGTTAAAATAAAATATTACAAGGGCTATTGAACTTACTTGAAGAATGTTAAGTGCGTAAAGGTTTAATTTATTGATTTAGACCAACCCAACCAGGCCACACTGTTGAAGTTGGAAACTTCAGCTTCATAAAAAAAAAACTTTACTAGCTCTGATAGGAAAACGAACTTGGATATGGTTACAAAATTTCTAAATATGTTCCTTTGAATCTTTGCCCTTTTATTAGCTGTCTGCAATACAGCGAGACTGAAGTCAAACACTGACAAGCGACTTGATTTTCGGGCAAATTTCTCACGGTGTACTTTGTCAGACAAGACTGACAAACTAGAGAATTAGGCAGGACAAACAACGAAGAAGTACATCAACACTTCTTAAGACGTAAGCTCTTAGACAAGCAAACTCGAGAAATTTGTCTTTGTTACAGTTGTTGCGTACTGAAATTACTATATCTATAGCTGCTTATTTCCAATTCAAATCTTTCTCTATAAAGCGAAATGTAAGACCAAGGACTCTATTTCACTTACTGTTCAGGCTATGATAATCACTGGTTCCGTTAACAGTCCCATCGCTTGCTATCTGTAAAATATACCCGTCCTGAGCAGAAAGAAGCCACACGCTTCCTTTGAAGCTCGGTTTTTGTTTAAACCGCGGGAGAGATCCTTTGCAGGCGAGAACCTCCTGACTGGAACATTTTCTTGTCGTGCCGTAGCTCACAAGATTATTCCCTGGTGTCGTAGATGGCTTGCCGTGAAAGCGTTGAGGAAGCAAAGGGCTCGTCCACGATATCTTGATGATTACCACAAAAATGGTAAAGAAGAAGAACGTTGGTCGCAACATGTTGTTGAAATCTAGGCCAGTCTGTAATGCAATGTTAGTTGCAGTTAATATATAGTTCGTTTAGTTTGAAGCCAATATCTTCTTGTGGTTAAAAAGACAAAACCTAGCTGTTAATGAATTAGTATTTCTCGCAATAGTGAGCTTCTATGAATAATAAATATGACATGTATGCCTGAATAGCTTTAGAATTCTAAATCAAATTAAGTGTTCTTGAACTTGAAGGGCAGTTGAAAGCACGTTCTTACCTTTAGAGAGAAATTTGACACGAAAACAGAGAAAATTAACTTCTTCACTGTCAAGACCCTTGTTTAAATTAACACGCTTCAACTCTTCCTTTGGTCTTCACATAATTATCAAGTGTGAATGTGTGAAATAGTAATACTCAACGATTCGCAATGCATATGAACATGTAATTCAGCGAGGGAACACAAAAAACGGGGAAGCACGTGAACCTAAGGATTAAGGTCTGTGAATTAGCTTTCATGATATCAATAGACTTAAAGAATGTCTTTTGTATCGAGAAAATACCTCTTGAAGTAAGAAAGATTATCTTGCCAGTAATAAGTTTTAAAGCTTTTCAAAAGAGCTAAATAGTTCCTTGTGTATCCAAAGCTTTTCCGGTGTTTTGTTGAAGCCAACGCACCGCTGTGTAGGTCCGTGCGTCACAATAGCCTAAATTGCAACTCCTGGAAAGAGGAGTGTTTTGAAACAACTCTCGCACCTTTGAACGAGATGAATGCGTTCGTATGATTTACGATCTTTCAATAAACACAATGTTTATTAACCTAACAACAAAATTGATTAGAAGGCGGAGAATCTTTTGTGGAGAAAAGTGTCTGAAATTCTTTTATGTAGTTGCTTCCATCTACGAATAAAAAGGGAATATTAATCTGTTGTACAGAACAAGTAGTAAACATGTTGCTTAAACCTTTGCCGTCGAATTCAGCCCAAGTTCAGTACGTCCCTGATGTAGGCATCGCCAATCCCGGGCAGTGTAAACAATACTGCATGCATGTAGTACTGAAATATTCGTTTTGTAAAGTATTTATAGAAATAGCAGCTTGTTTTAAGAAGAACAAACTTTTGCTTTTCTTTCTCAAGATGTCGTTGTGAAGCATGTTTAAGAACAACATGGTTGAGTGACTGAAGTTAAAAATAACGCACTCTTTTTGTGGAGAGATAATCGCGCGACTTGAGTTTCCGGAAAGCTCGCATTTTTCTGTAAACATCCCGAGTTATGACAGCGATATCTTCGTTTGGAAGTAGGCGGAATGCATTAACACTTTCCAGGGTTATGTATAGAAATGGGTTGTAAGATATCTATCGGTTCAACATATAGCCAACATCGACACGCCAGTTTCCATCTGTTCAAAGTCCTACTCAAACGAGAACAGAAAATCTCTAATCCAATATAGAAAAGATAACTAACTCAACACTAAGCGTTTCAGTCGTGTTGTGAATGTCACAATAGGAGAGAACCCCACGAAGTTAACTCACTAGCGAACAGGTTCATTCTTTAGAGTTTTGATTTTCATTATGCAGATACACCACCCTTTAATTGTTCAGCTTTCAATGAATACTATTGTCGAGCTTATAGGTAAACACTCAGTTGCAGTAATCAATCAAACACTGCAAAGTTAACTCTTCAAAGTGTTGGAAAAGGTAAAAAAAAGGAGGGACATTTTTGATCAGTAAACTGTATATAAAGTCAACATGAAAATCACAGAATCAACAAATGAAGTAATGACACGTCAGTCTACTTTGAAACCCTGTGCTATTTTAAGAAGCACTATTATTTCATTTTATTGTACTTGGACAATCCTGCAAAGCCAACTACAAATCGACTCATTTCCCGCTGCATCATTTTGACAAATACACTGAATAAACTTTGACAATATAGAAATTATAATCGCGGCACAATATAGTAGAAATACTGTGTAAGAACATCTTAAACAATTTAATACCTAACAAGCGCCCAAGCAATGTGAGGTGGTAATTTTCAAAATAAGCTAAAAATACAAATTCTGCTTTTACTTGCAAGCAGCTAAACATTAAATTGTCACAAAACTCTCATATAAAATGGGTCAAACTTCTAGGCAGTCCGGCCCTCTAGTGTATCTCAATCCCCTTTTCATTCTCCACCGCTTATTGTGCATAGCAGTTTCTCTGCACAATAAATGTGAAAAACGAGTTCCCTTAAAATACTTTTAAAATATTTTTATTATTATTATTCTCAGTTTTTATTTTTCAAAAGAATCTTTTTGGCGTTGTATCAGCTCTTTTGTTCGCCACAACATCTTCACGGTGCTGGTTTAAGATAAATCAATACCAAGTTTTCAAGTTTTGCACCACAATTTAGTGAGAGTTACCTCTGTGATTTATCATTACTTTCCGGCTATTTTCGTACCTGTGTCTCATCGATTCGAGGATACAGCTCCAAACTTAGCATAAATCAAATGTATACATAGTGACAACCACAAAAAAAAAAAGTTGACGCGAAATGCACTGCAAGTGAGCTAGCCTGAAGCTCGACAAAGTAAATTGCAAATTTCGGGTGAAAAACAGGTCTTGTCAGTTGGAGTAAAGTTAAATTGCTAGGTAATTTCTGTTACATTTAAGTATTGGGAGGGAATATTGGGTCTGAAAAAAGAACTTGATTGGAAAACATCGGGGTGTAAATTAGGAAATTATTTCAACGCCTCAAATTAGAACAAGAAAAACGTAAAACAAGAATCGTGTTATTGCGTATTATGTCCTGAACATATTTTGTATAGTTCTTCCTTTGAAACGTAATTAAAAAAAGAAAAGTAGAAACGTGGGATTGCTTAATACTTTGATAATAAATAAAACTATTCTGGCAAAGAGTACTAGGCGAAAGTTAGATGCGAGCCATACATTTAAAATCAGGACAGTACGACAAGAGAGTTTGAGCAAGGTTCGTACTCACCTAAGGAATGTTCACTATTAGTAAATCGGCTTCTCCGGAACTGCCCTAATTAGCTGCAAAACTCTCGTTAACACAGAGGTCTCAAGTGTCCCTTATCGTGTGCTTTAGCTGAAGGGATTAACAGCTCTAACGACCAGTTTTAACAGCAGATATCAGGTTGAAAAGTACCAACAAGAGCACGAAATGACACAGCTACAACTGACTTAATGTTCAGGGAATTTAAGTTTGGTTACTCCCAAAAAACGAAGTATCTGGAAGTTTTTATTTACCATTCTTTGAGCTAACTCAGTCATATCGTCACGTAGGCTTGAAAAACAGAAAAACTAAACGTGAAAATGAAAGGAAGTTGTTTCTTTCTGTTTATGTGTTTTTAGAGTAAAAGTGTTTTAATTCTTATCAAGTTAATGAGACTTTTCTAAATTAAGATGTGCTATATTTTCCACTTTAATTATCTTACAAAGTTTAGTAACCAATTTTAACAACTCAATTTGCAAGTGGTAATTTTGCAACTTTTTAGCATTCCTTTGATTCAAAAAGAAAATTCTAGAAACAACTGAAACCCGACATGAGGTAGAATTCTTACAGCAATGTTTAAAGGTGGGGTCGTTGAATACCATAGCCTATTTTCCGTTCTAAAGAGAAGTCTGTACATAATAGGCAAAATGTCAAAATGTCTTGCATTGATTGGCGCAGTTGGGTTTTTAAACTGAAATCACAAACGACTTGACAACAACACTTGCTAATCAAACCAAAAACGGTGGTCCTTTGCTTCACAATTCTTTCGCAACCGTGACAAATGTTGATGTTAAAAAATTGACTTTCTTGGCTTGAAAAACCTCCAATAAGACAATAACTCTTTTCAAATTCCTTTTAAGCCGCATTAATGACATTTGTTTTCAAAATAAATTCTTTTCTTCACTGAAGTAGGCACGATTCCAGTTGAATCTTGGACAAGGTATATAAGGGACATTTACCCAACAGATAAAGATCAGCCGAATTTAGTTTGTTGTAATAACTTTATGAGTTCTAAACATTTTGATTTCGATCGTGACTGAGCTGTTCAAGATTTAGGCTTCAATGCCCTTTCAAAAACAACTTTAAAAACTAGCATTGACAAACAGACAACCAATGCCATGACAATTGGTTTATGGGAACTCTGTTACCTCAGTCATGATTTGAAATGTAGCAGCGACTACTAATTCATTACTCAGTCTTTAAAAAGTCAAAAGACTCTTACAAGCAAACAGCTAGTTTCATCCGCTACACTAAATAACTGCCCCGTATCCTCTACTGAACTGCTTTTTTTTCTCTAAATATCCGTTTTAGTGTTTACAAAATCTAGAAAACCAGTAGTTAATTTAGACGCTTGACATTTCCAAAATATCCTACACTATACTTATACATATGTTACACAGAAATCTTTACATTCTAACTTTATTCAGAACTATATAGGCATTATAGTAATGTATACAGTGTTCAGTTACCATATTGGAACTATTATTTTGAAAGCAAAATCGAAAGCTTCGATTTTGCTTTCAAAAT